>SCDY01000304.1:0-86272 GCA_004143825.1 Drosophila micromelanica
CAAAAATTTGACTACCCCAAAATCATGTTTAATGTTGTTTTTTATGCTAATTATGAGAAATGAAATTGATTAAGAACAAAAATTCGCAATTCTAAATTTAAAAAAAAAATTTTTTTTGAAAATAAACAAGGGGGGAGTACACGCTTTTTTGACAAAAAAATCAAAAAAAAAAAATTATTTTTAAAAATGCATATATTTTGAATGTAGTTTCAGTCTAGAGGACAAATCATGACAAAAATGACTTCAAACGCGAAAATCGGTTCAGTTTTGACAAAGTAATGGGGATTTGAAAGTTGGGAGCCATGGATTTGAGGGCTTTACATGTTAAAATTTTTGTCGATTTTGGCATGATTTTTGACCAAAAATTTGACTACCCAAAAATCATGTTTAATGTTGTTTTTTATGCTAATTATGACAAATGCAATCGATTAAAAACAAAAATTCGCAATTCTAAATTTAAAAAAAAAATTTTTTCTCAAAAGTGGACAAGGGGGGAGTACACGCTTTTTGACAAAAAAATCAAAAAAATTTTTTTTTTTAAAAATGCTTACACTTTGAATGCAAAATCAATCTAGAGGATAAATCATGACAAAAACGCCATCAAACATGAAAATTGGTTTAGTTTTGACAAATTTATGCAATTTTTAAATCTGGAAGAAGATTTGCCAATTTTGTAAAGATGAAGATTATTAAGCAGCTTCTCAGTTCAAGATTTGAGATATTGACTACTCACAAAATGATTTAATTAATAGATTTGATTTAATTTGAAATTCCCTTAGCCAGCTGCAATGGCGTCCAATGTCTGAACGGCCTGACCTGTGTAGAGGATCAGTACATGATGCCGCACTGCATAACGTGTAAAATCGAGTGTCCCTGGGATGATGTCGCATACGATCTGGATGGCGATGGGCAGCCGGATGAGGCGGCTATTGTGGAGGAGCGTGCGGTTTGCGGCGTCGATGGCAAGACATACAGGAGCACTTGTGATATAAATCGTATGATTTGCAAAATTGGACGATCAATTGCAGTGGCATATCCGGGACCGTGTCGAGGTACGTATTCATGTGCTCGTGTCTATATAATTTGTACATTTTGATGATTGATTGGGCTCTAAAACTCAATAAAATTAATTGAAAGTCTCGCTCTCTCTCTCTCTCTCTCTCTCTCTCTCTCTCTCTCGGAGTGCACTTTGGCAAATTATTGCTAGTTGCAATTGCAGTGGTTGTTGTTGTTGTTACTCGGATGCTGTTGCTGTTACTGTTGTTGGTAACGATGGCGGCTGTGCAAATTTAACAACAATCAACGCAGAACCGCAATTTTGCATTTGATTGACTTGACTTGGCTGAGGTTTCAAGTCGAGTCACAACCGCAAGTTGTTGTTGTTGTTGTTGTTGTTGTTCTTATTGTTGTTGCTGCTGTCGTGTTGTTGTCGTTGTTGTCGCGCTGTCGTCTGCAACTGCCGAGCCATATCAAGTTGCGCTTGGTGTTTGTTGCCTGAAATTGCTACATTTGCTTATACGGCTCCATGATTGCCAGCAATTTGATTAGCCAGTTGCTGCTGCCGTTGCTCTTGCTGTTGGCAACATTGTTGTTGTTGTTGGCACTGTCAGCATTGCTCTACTTTGACTGTCGCGCATCCACAACGACATCGTTGCAGTGTCTCTCGGCATAATTCATGCTTATTAATTTTGTGGTTACATTGCGATTGATCGACTCTGATTTCCAATTAATTACATGCAAACAGTTGCCGCCTACAATGGGATGCTGCTGCATCTCAGCAACAACAGCAACACCAGCAACAACAACACCAGCAACAGCAGCAGCAGCAAAAGCAGCAGCAGTTGCCGCCTTGGTGTCAGTCGCCGCACCAATTAAAGGCGTGGCGGGTGTTGCATTCTCGCGCACCATATCTGTAGACCGACAGACAGACAGACAGACTGCCCAAACTGGTTTAGTGTGTCAGAGGCGGCTGCCCGGCTGCAATTGCGTGCTAATTGCTGTGTTTTGTTGCAAATTACAGCTTGTAATTAATGTTTAAATAAAATAATAACAAAAACTAAAACAAAAGCTCGAGTTTAAGCAGCTGCTTGCTTACAACAAAAATATTCCAACCAAACCAACAATTATATATATTTTATATGGCTCACCTGTATTTGCATGTAGCAGGGTGGGGGGACGTTGCGGTGGGGTGCCTTAATTACATGTTCAATTGACAGGCCACAAAATGCCTAATTAGTCTCTTTGTAGCCCAGAAAGACTCAGGTGTTGAGTACTGAATTGTTATTCTTAGTGGGCGGTTAACCCATTAACCCATTTATCGATTTGCAAAATTATCTGCAATAGTTGCAAAAAAAAAGTTTTTATAGCTTTGCATTAAAATGGTTTCTCAGCTCAAAATGCTTTAATTATTCTTTATTTAATGCAATTATTTAACTAGAACCCATTCTGAAACTGTAGATAGTGGTATTACAAAAAAAATTAACATCGATTTATCGATTTTTACAGTTTTAGCCCGGTTATCTTTTTTACGATAATTTGCTGTAAATCGATCGATTCTTATAAATGAATATCTTGCAAACAAATTGTATATTTTATTTAGTCTAAATTTTAATAAATGTTGTCTTTAGCTTTAAGCCTTTATGTAGTTTGCCTAGCAAGGAAAAATATACCCTTCTATGCAATTCTCATGAATTTATTGAGTGTCAGTTTTTTGAAGTTATATATGAAAAGTTGTGTTTTTTTTAAGGTGGGGGTTAATCTCGCTCTCTCTCTTTTTCTCTTTCTCTTTCCAAATATTCAAAATCCATAAATCGTCAATTTCTGAATATATATATTTATATATATAAATATTCATTTGGCGGCTGACTCAATTGACTGTTACTCATAACATAGCTGTTATACATTCATGTATTCGTTTATTCATTCATTCATTTGGCGGCTGACTCTTCAAGGCTGTTGCCCCAACTTCGTCATTAGTTTAGCTGTCTGCGCTAAAAAACTCATAAATTTTGCACACCTTTGCTGCCCCCCCCCCCCCCCCCCCCCCCCCCCCCCCCCCCCCCCCCCCCCCGGCACCCCCGCGGGGGTGGCGCGGAGCGGCGCTGGCGCAATTATTCACTTTTGCTTTTAGCAAAACTCTGTGTGTGCATGTGTGAGTGTGCGTGTGTGCGTGCAGTTTGTTTGTTTGTTGCCTGTTGATGATCTTGGCATGCAAAGGCTTCACATTCAGCGTCAGATTGAGCTTCAGCTGCTGCTCCTTCTCGGCCAGCTTCTGTTCCTGCACCGCTGTCTGCTGCCCTGTCTGTGACTTTATGTTGATCGTCAACCGATAAAATAATGCATAGGCACACACACGCACACACACATACACTACAACGTTCAGTCTGTTTGCGCCTTGTATTGGTTTTTTGAGCATTTTATCTTTATGGTTAGTAAGTTTATGGTTTTCGTGTGTTTGTGTGCTTTCACATAAATATTTGCGGCGTCGCGATCGAGCCTATAAGACCCCAAAAACCAAGAACCTTGGAGTCGGGTGTAACCAACTAAGAAATACTCATTCACAGTCTTAATTCTTTTATTTTTTTAGAAAGAAATCGATTCGATTGGGCGTGTCTATTATTTATTTATCTATCTCTACAGAGAATAAAGTTGGACTAAAATTAAGTACGAATGTACACGAATCAAGTATTCTCGATTCTTGATTTAAGTCTGAAATACTGGAATTAAGCACAAAAAATCTTAAACCAAGTACAATATATTTATGTAAATATGAGTAAAAAGAATCTTGAATCAAGTAAAATTCGTGATATACTAGGAATGAGTTCGAAAATTCTGAAAACAAGTTCGGATCTCGGGCTCGACTCAAAATTGTTTGTTGTTTTTTTTTGTTGAGCTTTAAAAAGCTTTCGTACATGTGGATTTTTGTGGTTTATCTATCCTTAAGATATATTAATATATATAGCAACTTTGAAGTCTGTACCTTAAGACACACAGTAAAATTCAATATACTCTTTTCACTTTGTGAACGAGCATAAAAAGAGCTCTGCCAAGAGGCACAACCACAGACGCAGCCATGGAAAGTTGCCCCAAGAAATATGACTACACGTACAACCCATTAAAAACGCCATTTTCGCGACGTCGCTGCCACGAGGGGGGAGGGTTGGTTGGTGGCGGGGATAGAAGGGGGGCCAGCAACGCAACGCAGGTTCTGTGATTGCAGCTGGCCGTCCGGTCCGGGCTGAGTCTGGCCGTCCACCAGCCACGACGTCACTTTTGTCTGGCTCAGCGTCTGCTGCGTCTGGGCCAGCTGAAGTTTACGATCGTATTAAAATCACCTTAAACAACACGCAATGCCAAAATGGCCAGACAGCCTCAGCTCTGCCCAGCTCAGCTCAGCTCAGCTCTCCTCTCAATTCACCTCAGCTCTGTTCCGAGCAGCCCAGCCCAAGGCAGGGGGCACACTTACAGCCGCATATATGACCCATGCGGCCACAGCGAATCTCTGGCCGTGCCACACAATGTTGCAATAAGTTCCGCCAGCCAACAGTGGCAGCAGCAACTTAGACGCGTCTGCAATAACCGGATGGACGGACCGACGGACGGAGGGCCTTTCGCAGCCGCTGGCGTTGATTAAACCACGTCGACATAACAAATTACAGTTGGCTTGCATTGTGACGGCATTATCAGCCCAAGCCCCGACATATCCATCACAATCAACAAGTACAAGTGTGCGCGGGGGGAGGGGGAGGGAACAGCGGGCCAAAGGACGTTCTTGTGGCCTGCGGCGAAAATTGGCAGTTGAAATTAATAAACTTTAACTGTTACGAATTGCCAGGCGGTCAACTTTTCACGCACCGTCGTCGTGACCACTGCCAGCAGGAGCTATGCAGATATCTGCATATATGCATCTGCCCCGCTTCAACTACTCCCCTCTCTCCGCACCCTATTCGCTAAGCAATTGCGCACAACATTTGCCGCTGGGCATTTTGCAACATTGTTGCCAAGTTCCAAGATCATGTGTATGATACATGAGTGTGTGTCTGTGTGTGTGTGTGTGTGTGTGTGTGTGTGTGTGTGTGTGTGTGTGTGTGTGTGTGTGTGTGTGTATTTGTTGTTTGCGGCTGCGCCGCTTGGCTGCCTTGAGTTGGAGTTGAGTTGGCTTCGTTGCCGGTTACCTGGCTACCGTCTTGCGCATGTCAAGAATGGGGCGGGCTCTTCCATACATTATACGTGCACACAATGCCATTGCCTGTGGTGTGAATAATGTGGCAGCGTTCAAAATTGCAGTCTGCGCCGACTGTGTGTGACAACAACAGCAACAACCGTAACAGCCAAAACGCCCAATTTTAAAACAGCTGTAAGCCATTTAAAGCATGAGACAAAAACAATGATAAGGAATGTAAATATACTCTAGACTTTCAAATGCTTTAAAAAGTGCTTAACATATTATTTTATGTAATTTAACAGAATTACCATTTACATAACACGTAAATAGATAATTTCGCTGTCTTTAACATTACATACATACATTCTAAATACAGGGAAATATTATTGTATATGATTTATCAGAAAATAAAAAAAAAAACCTCAACATATATCCTGTCAGCAACTTATGTTCTCCTTCAAGGCATAAGATCTGCGAAATACACAAATTCAGAAATTGTTGTGTGCATGCCAGCTGCCTGTCTGCAGTCAAGATATCTTAAAACAACACCTGCCAAAGTTCACATGATTTTTGGCCAGGATATGCGCGAGGGGCCATTAAGCCCCAACTGAAATTGCCAGACATAAAAACCAAGAAGACGCAGAAGAAAAAATAAAATAAAACTTAAGTGGAGTGCTGCTTTAAATGTATGACTCGTAAAATTTATATTTGCAGCGGACCGCGTCACCTGTGCGGACATCAAGTGTGGCCCGAAGGATACCTGTCTGGTGGACCTGCAGACACACATGCCGCGCTGCGTCGCCTGCCGTTACAAATGCGCTCGCAAGCAGCAGCGAACGGTGAGTAAGGGCAAGAACCACTTAAGCCTGACATTTAAGGGAAATTAACATGGGGAAATTTCGTGTGTTGTTTCTTCTTTAGCAATACCGGGTGGACAAAATCTGTGGCCACAACAATCACACGTACAACTCGTGGTGTGAGATGCGCAAGGACTCGTGTGCCACGGGCTATTTCATAGGCGTGCGATCCACGGGCGTCTGTTAGATCAAATTAGCGAAATATTATTATATAAAAACAAATCACATTAGCATATATATACACAAACATATATAGAGCGTATATATAGCGCATCTCTGTGTAGTTCCATCCAAAGATTCTCGTTGTGCGTTTTGTATGTGTTGTAAAACGGTGCAAGAGCCTTAGGCTGCTGCCAACTTTCCACTATATATAAACACATATAGCGTACATACATATACAATAATATTTATATATATGCACTCGGCAAAGTATTAGCGCATTTCAACACCATCAACAGCAACAGTAACAACAACAACAGCAACAACAAAAAACATTACAACAATTGGTATGTAACATCCATGGCAAGAGACAACCACATATCTTAAGAGGCTTTTGTATTAAACATATAACCATAAACGTAAACTAATTCATAATTAATTTATATAAATTGATTGGCACGCGCATTTCGTTCACGTTCCGTATTGCCAAAAGCTAAGCAAACTGTATTTTATTTATTTTAGATTTTTAATTTATATTTTTATTCATGACATTCGTTTTTTTTTTTGTTTTTTTAATGTGTGTGTGTTTCGAGCGAAGCTAAATTAATTAACTGACTGATAGCTTAACCTTACATAGCAAGATTTTCTAATTACATAATATATATATGTATACGTTTGTATACTCATATCTATATATAATATATATGTATACTTATGACCACATCATGTATGAGTAATTGTTAATTAAATGTGTTTCAAACTTAACTCAAATTCAATCGCTTTCATCGGATAATACAAATATATCATTGGCGCGCTGATAACGCGCCTGCGTTATCTTCAAATTGGCCAATTTCCGTTTATCCACGGGCCGAGAAGCGCCGGTTGCCAGCGGCTCGTTGCTGCCCAGGCCGGTGGTGCCCTCATTGGCCACCACATTGATCTATTGATGAATACAAGAGACAATATATAAATAAATAAATAAAATAAATATTGGTATTTGTGACTCACAGGTGTTAGCAGTCCCTGATTGGTTTTGCCGAGGGTGTCGCCCTTTTGCCAGCCCAGTTTGCTGAGCATTTTGAAACCCTTATTGGAGCTGGCAATTTCACTGTAAGCGAACGTTGGTTTTAAATTTATTCAGCCTGTGTTTTTTTTTGCGGATATTAAACTTACGTGTGCACGCAGGCCACCTCAGTTTTTTCTTTATCCGTGCTGCTGCCCACATTGATGCGCCGCTGGGCGCTGCGATCATTATAGTTGGGATTGGAATTGGAGCTGGCCTCAACGAATTCTGTAAATACATTTAAATTTATTTATTATCAACAGCCGACAAATAGTTAACAAAACTAAATAAGCGAAGTATATATTAGCTATTATAAAAATATAAAAACGAAGTCTTCAGGAAAAGTGAAGGAAGCATTAATATTTAGTATTTGATAGATAAAAGTAAGGAAAAAGATGTAAAATGGCAGCTTTTATATTATAGGCTATTAAGAGCGTAGTCTGTGGGTATATGGAAATGAAGAAGGGATAATAGTTTCTATAATTGATCACTATATCGTCCACGCCACTCACTTTCATTTTCCAAACCATATTTCTTCTGTAGTTTCTTCAGCTGCTCTTTGTGTGATAAAACAGTGACATTGGCGGTTGAGGCTGCCGTTGCCGGCGCCGGCGTCTCAATCAGCAAGCCCGGCTCGCAGAGTCCGCACGTGCTGTTGCCCTTGTGCACGTGGCAGAGCAGCTTCGTCTGTCCGATGCCAATGACACTGCCGTGCACCAGGTCCAGTGTATCGCTGGGCGCCTTCGACTCGGACATGCGCACGCCGTTGAGCACGGTGCCGTTGCGGGAGCCGAGATCGCGACATTTGTAAACGCTCTGCTTGGTATCGTAGTGGAAGTTTAGATGGCACTTGCTCACATTCACATCGGGTATGATCACATCGTGTGCGCCCTCGCGACCCAGCGAGCCGCCTTTGTAGGTGATCAAATGAAGGCTGCCCACCTTCAGCTCCTGCACATTGGTCTCCTGCACAATGATGCGCAGCGATGGCGGATATTTCTTGGCAATGTCTGGAGGAGATAAGGAGACATTAGAGTATTGTGCATACAGAGTAAAGTGCGGGATAAAAACGCGAATTTCTTTAAACACCTTGAAAGCGACCATTGGCCTTGAAGACGGGCACGCTGCTTTCGCTGTTGCTGCTCTCCTCATCGCTGGAATCGCCGCTGGAGCTGCTCGTGGATTGGGAGAGTTCACCGTCCTCCACATCGTGGGATTTGCGCGCCCGCTTGCGAGTGTCCTCGACATCGGAATCATCGTCGCTATCCCGATGTTTGTGGCGTTTTTTGGACTTGTGACGATGCTCCCTCTTCTTTTTCTTCTTCTTGTGCTTCTTCTTGGCCTTGCGTTTGCTCTTCGCCGCCCGTTCTCTGAGCTTCTGCTTCTCCGCCTTGATCTGCTGCAGCGTCGCCTTGTCCGTTATGACGCCACCGAACTCATCGAACTCCACATCCTCGTACAGGTGATCGCTCTCAGCCTGATCCTGCTGCTGATCGCTGCCGGTTTCACCCTTGGCAGCCGCACTGTTCGCCTGCAACCAGTGAGAAAAAAAGAAATCCGCGTTTTTATCGCACATTCGGGGTCACAGCGCTTACCTAATGCATTGCTACGCATTCGGTCTATGCTTAGTTCGCGAAAACGTGCTAAGAATCTACTATGATCGAGGCGCTCGTCCGGCGCACACTTGCGATAACGAGAAGGAGGGAGGAAAAGAATCAACGTAAATCAGTTTTTTGTTTTGGTGTCAACGTAGCGCCAGTGCAACATGTCAAACTCTCACCTGGACCTGCGCCTGCGAGTGAAACTCGTACGAGTCTTTCGCCTGATCGTAGCTGTAGTAGCAGCCCGTATTGCCGTCGTAGTAAAGACCGTATTCCTGTGTAAAAAATTATTGGATGTCATTGCTTGTTTGCTAGCTAGTGGCCAGGGGCATTGATGTAGGTTCATCGCTGGCGATAACCTCCCAATGTCACAAGCACACGCGCCGGCTCGGCACATCATAAAGATTACTTACCGCGTTGTAGTAGTAGCCGGTCTTGGGATCGTAATACATCCCCGACGTGGGCTCATACACAAAATTGTTCAAGTTTTCGGCATGCTTGGCCGCCTGACGCATCTCATCCACAAAACTGAATGCATCTGTGGGCGAAACTGTAAAATTTACACTTGGTTATTCACATATTCCAAATCGAATCGAAACATGCATTTTAGTTTAGAAAGCACCTTTAGAAAATGTCAACATGTTTACATCATGATGTAAACGGGTAAATGGCTCTAATCTACCCGATTAGCTGGGGCTTTAACTTCGACGCACACTTGGGGGCTTTTTTATAGTAACAGTAAAAATAATAAAAGAATCAAGATTAAAAAATGTACGAATGTAGCGCTCAGCTTTTAAAAACGTTTCCTTTAGGTAATACCTCCAATAAAATAGCATGAGTCCAAACATTCTATTAGAACAGCTCTTATCTATTTCTAAACGACCGCTATATGCTTTTTATATACCCTAAAATGGTATATGAAAATTGCTAAAACGGGTATAATGGAACTCGGAACTATAAGATCTAAAGATATAAACTTTTCAACTTTACTTTTTTATAAAACACAATAAAAATCGAAAACCTTAAATTTTCTAAGCTTATTTCTTATATTATGTTCAAGTAAAGCTGCTTTAATCAGGGTATCTCCTAGTCGAGCCCTTCCAACTAAAGCCAATATACTTATTGTTTTCTTACAAAAATTGCAGGGGTCTGTGAGCATGACTAAAAGGTATTTGAACTTTGTATACCTGAAGTCAAATAGGTTAGTTAAGGAAATAAATCATTTTACAATACCAATAACGGAAAGTTTAGAAACGTTGGAAACGTTTTGCGAAAATAATTTAAATTCGAAATTCATATATTATTATTAATTATGATTGTTTGTTTCTTAGATTATTTAAATCTTAATAACAAATATGTTGATGAGAAACAAGTAGGTCAAGCATAAACATTTCAAGTTCAAGGTGATAAGGGCATATGAATTTTTAATCAAATTAAAATTTATAAATTTTAAAAGGGCCTCGACTAAGAAAATACGCATTCAAGTTCAGTGGCTTTGTCGCCTTCAAAGCTTAGGGTATTTGGAATACTTATTAAGAATCGAAGGCCAGGCGTAACTTACTAACAGTGTAATTGTAGCACTATCGCCTAAAACCAGATGAGGACGGCTCGCAGACGCTGCGAATTTGTATTTGGTTTAAGCAGAATCTGTTACTTGGTTGTTGTTTTATTGATGCGAAGGGAGATTGCACAACGTCTGGACAAATGTAATGCGAATTTTTAGCTGGCTCTTATCAGGCGTCGCCGCTGGCAGGTGGTGTTTAGTCCGGTTAGTCGTTACTCCTCACTCGAGCCAGGCGGTTGGACACAAGTGCAGCAAAAATCTAAAGCAAAAATGGTCGATGTGGAGATACGAGAGCTTATGCAACCCTTTGTTCTGAGCGATTATCAGGTGCAAGAGGTGTACAGTCGCTTCTGCAGCGAGATTGCCAAGGGTCTGAAGCGCTCCTCACATGCGCAGGCCAGCACGAAATGCTTTCCCACGTATGTGCAGGATTTGCCGACGGGCGATGAGATTGGCAAATATTTGGCGCTCGATTTGGGCGGCACCAATTTCCGTGTGCTGCTCGTCTCGCTCAAGGGCCATCACGAGGCGACGGTCGAGTCACAGATCTATGCGGTGCCCAAGGATCTAATGGTGGGGCCGGGCGTGGAGCTCTTCGATCACATAGCTGAGTGCCTGGCCAAGTTTGTGGCGAAGCACGACATGCAGAATTCACATCTGCCGCTGGGCTTCACCTTTTCGTTTCCCTGCGTGCAGGTGGGCCTCAAGGAGGCCATGCTGGCGCGCTGGACCAAGGGCTTCGACTGTGCCGGCGTCGAAGGCGAGGATGTCGCCCTGATGCTGCACGATGCCATTCAACGGCGCGGCGATGCGGATATCGCTGTCTTGGCCATACTGAACGACACCACCGGCACGCTCATGTCCTGCGCCCACCGCAATCCTGACTGCCGTGTGGGCGTCATTGTGGGCACCGGCTGCAATGCCTGCTATGTGGAGCATGTGGACAACGTTGAACTGCTGGAACCAGAATTCAAACAGGCCCAAGATCAGGTCATTATCAATGTGGAGTGGGGCGCTTTTGGCGAGAACGGACAACTGGAATTTGTGCGCACGGACTACGATCGCGAGGTGGACGGAAAATCGATTAACCGCTCCGAGCAGCTCTTCGAGAAGATGACGTCGGGCATGTATTTGGGTGAACTCGTGCGTCTGGTGCTCCTGCGTGCCCTCGAGCGGAATAAGATCTTCAAGCTCAGCTCGAAACGGGCGCATTTGGTTTCTGTACTGCAAAACAATGTGGATATCTTCGAGACGAAATACATATCTGAGATCGAAGACGACTCTTTTCCCGACTTCACAAAGACGCGACAAATCGTTAAGCAGCTGTTTGGGCTGGAGAAGGCCTCCGTGGAGGACTGCCAGAAGATCAAGTTTATCTGCGAGTGCGTGTCAAGGCGCGCCGCCACCTTAGTGGCCATTGGCATCAGTGGTCTGATCAATCGGATCAAAGATCAAAAAGTGGTTGTGGGCATCGATGGCTCTGTGTACCGCTATCATCCAAAGTTCGACGGCTACATAAGGGAAATGATGCAGAAGCTGGTCAAGTCGGACAAGGAGTTTGATATTATGCTGTCCGAGGATGGTTCTGGGCGTGGCGCAGCGCTCGTTGCCGCCGTGGCCAGCAAAACAAAGTGAAAACCATGTTCTTGTAGAATTTAATAGACTTAAATAAATAATTTTTTTCGTTTTTAACTCACGCTCTTTGGCGGCATTTCCTCCCTCCCCGTTCTCCTGCTCGTCCGCTTGCTGCTTCTGCAGCGACTCCTCCAAGTTATGATTGGCCACCTGTGTCTGCTTCTCACTAAATCTCTTTGATTCCCTATTCACCTGGCGGTAAAAAATGATGTTATGATGAGTTTGTGTTGACCTCAAAGCATTTTTTGCTGCTCACAAAATGTTTCAGTTTCTGTTTGTATGATGCTATCTTTGTGTCATATTTCCTGATAATGCCGTGCAGTTTTTCTACGTACGCGTAAAGCTGCTGTTGCTGCAGAGCCTCCACATCCTCCATAGATTTCAGTTCGATGTAATCGTGCGTCGGAGTATCCTCTGTGGAGGATGCCGGGCGGGCAGCGGGTGGTGTTGTTGCCATTGTTTATTGACAGTTCTGCAGGCGTGGCTGGGCAACGTTCTTTTTTATGAATTTTTGATAAATTGTCATTGTATATTAACTGTTTTTCACAAACTGTGCGCCGTCTTTTTATATCCACTTTCCACCGGTAACAAATGTTATTTTCTGCAGTGCTGCTTAACGTTTTGTTTTTAACTAGTGATGAGCGATATGTTACGATATTTGTCAACGAATATATAAAGTTTAAAAATGAAATGAAAATAATCTGCAAATTTATTTTCCATATAAAGCTTTACAAAAATACACTATAACTGTAACTGTTGTTAACAACAACGCATCTAAACATATAATTGATAATATAGTGCAACAAGTTGGTTACTGATCTCTGTTATAATTCTGTTATTGTGCTGTTAACAGATACATATGTGTATTAGTTTGTAATTTTTTAACAGAAAACAGTATTTTGGTGCTGTCACGATCTGGGCACACTTAGAAGAACTTGGCAACCATAACAATGAGAAACACTGGGTAAGCGGGTCAAATTAAAGCGCACAAAGTAAGTAGTAAATAAACGGTAAATAGAAAATTACAGGGTAAAACGCTGTTCATAACGGGCGCGTCTCGAGGCATTGGAAAGGCGATTGCCTTAAAAGCGGCGCGGGACGGTGCAAATATCGTTATAGCCGCCAAAACAGCTGAGCCACATCCAAAATTACCTGGCACTATTTACACGGCTGCAGCGGAGAGTAAGAAATTGCACTTTGTATTCCCGGTTGGAGTTTGCACCTGTAGTGTTATCTTAACATTATTTCACAGTCGAAAGGGCAGGGGGCAGAGCCTTGCCGTGCATTGTCGATGTTCGCGATGAAAAACAGGTGCAACAGGCGGTTGAGGCTGCCGTTGCCAAATTCGGGGGCATAGATATTGTGATAAACAATGCGAGCGCCATTTCCATTACTCCGACCCTGGACACAGATATGAAGCGCTATGACCTGATGCAGAACATAAACACAAGGGGCACGTTCTTGGTGTAAGTTTTCAATTTTATCCCACAGTTCGATAATAATGTCCGCATTCCGCAGTTCAAAAGTCTGTTTACCTTATCTGCTGAAGAGCGATAATCCACACATCTTGAACTTATCGCCGCCGCTGAGCATGAAGCCCCACTGGTTCTCTAATCACACCGCCTACACCATAGCTAAGTACGGCATGTCCATGTGTGTGCTGGGCATGGCAGAGGAGTTTCGCGATCAGGGCGTGGCCGTCAATGCTTTGTGGCCTCGGACAACCATTTATACGGCTGCGGTTGAAATGCTGCACGGCGCGGAAGGTGCAGCATTTTCTCGTAAGCCTGAAGTGATGGCGGATGCAGCGTACACAATAATTTGTCGCGACTCCAGAGAGTACACGGGAAATTTCTTTATTGACGATGAGGTTTTATTGGATGTGGGCGTTAAGGATTTTAGCAAGTATGCATGTGATCCACAAAATATGCACAAATTGCATTTAGACATATTTTTGGATGATGAGGGGCCATTTGCAAAATTGTAAATACTGTAAATGTTTTTGTTATGTACGGTTTAATAAATCAATAAACATTATATTAAAATTGCCGCCAAAATGTTAACTGCCTCCCGGAACCATAGAGCAAATATCGCTTTATCGATAGATTAATCGAACTTAGTTCGAAGACCAGTTCGATTGAACAAGTTCGCAAACAAACAACGCAACTCGAGGCGCGGACGCTTGCATGTGCCAAAATGGAGGGCGCATTTTATTTGTTTTTGCTGATTTTTGTGTCAAAAGATGTCGTTAAATCGGCCAAACTGAATCATCCGCGCGTCCTGCTACCCATATTCCAAGACAAATCGATCAACTTTACACTGGAAGTGGTCGATCCCAACTGCTACAAATGGTAGCCGGCTTTATAACCTAAAATTGCAATTGTTGTTAAACGTTCTTATTTTTCATAGGACTTCATCCCGCCAAGATTTGATAAGTGTTACGCCCGTGTACAGTGGCTTCAGCGAGTGCGCCAGCCAGGCCATTGTCACCGTGCAGACGCGCGAGCGGCGCCGCAACACGGCAATTGTCTTCGCCGAAGAGCTGGCGACGGGCGCCACGCTGCGCTGCGATGTGATTGTGGATACGATTGAGCGGCTGAACGTGCGGACGGCGACGCGGCAGCTGTACCTGGAGGAGGCGCCGGCCACGTTCGAGCTGCACGCGTTCGATTCGCAGGGCAATGAGTTCTTCACGCTGGAGGGCATTGAGTTCAACTGGGATATATCGGCGTCCAGCAGCAATATGCCGGCGGCGCTACGGTTTCTCACCTTCTCGGACAGTCCATTTCATGTGGTGCCGCCGTCACTGGAGAAGTTCGAGGCCACCGGCGTCAAGGGGTACATGATACTGTTGGAGGGCATCAACACGGGCACCTCAAAGGTGGCTGTCAGCATGCCTCAGCCGGAGTACCGCCATGTGCCGCCCATTGAGGTGTACATCAGCGTACTGGCCAACATCATTATCGAGCCATCCGAGGTGACCATCATGGCTGGCGATACGATCAACTTCCGGATTATGCAGCTCAAAATGGACAAATTGTACGACATAACAGCTAATCGACAGTACTACCTGGAGGTGGAGGATGAGGATATTGCTTACCTGAAGGCCAGCAGCGTCACGGGCTCACGTCTGGGCCGCACTCAAGTATTCCTGCGCGATCGCAACATGCCCCAGCAGGGCGACAATGCGTCCGACAAGCCCAAAGGACCCAGTGCGCTGCTCACTGTCGCCGAGCCCCAGAAACTGGGCATTAGTCTGCTGCCGCATAATAACTGGGTAACAGTCAAAGGCGAACGCCACGACGTGGCCCTGGATCTCTATGCCGGCGATGGCCAAAAGATAACGCTGGGCACGCGCTACACAATTGGATCCGAACTGGACGAATCGCTGTTTACAATTCTGAAGAAGACGCGCAATGGCAGCCGGCTGTATGGTGAGGCGATCAGGCAGGGCTCCACACAAATCTATGGCTCCTACAAGGATGTAAGTTGCAGAATATAGTATATAGTATACAGAACACAAAGAAAAGACAGAAGAAGGCATCTCCCACCCTTTTCGACTCTAAATGTTACTGTATCATATCTTCAGATATTCATTAATACTGATTGCTTTGCAGCTCTCGGTGCAGGCAGAGATGCAAATCTTCGAGGAGCTGCGGCTGCAGCCAACCACAGTGATTCTGCCCTACGACCCCAATACGATTAAGCCGCAGAAGTTCCAGTTTTTTGCAACTGGCGGCGATTACAACTATATGTGGTTCTCGGGTAATCAGCAAGTGCTGCAAATCGATGGCCAGGGTCTGGCCACAACGGAGATACGTGATGTGCGCATGCCGGGCGTCTCCCAGGAGCTGATGGATGCCGGCGTTCAGCTGGCGGCGCACACCACCGTCCGGGTGGCCTTGGCCAAGAATCAGAAGATTTCACGGCAGGCGCAGATATACTTCTTGGCGCCGCATCATCTCGAGATCAAGCAGTATAATTTTGAGACAGCTCTCAGGGATTACGTGGACCTGCATGTGGCCGTCTATGCGCATGTGAATGGCAGCTATGTGCCCTACACCAAATGTGACAATTTGCACTTCCAGTTGGACTTCTCGCAGCAGATACTGCAGCTGGAAAACGGAGCTGTGACCAATACCCAGGAGACGCTCGCTCCAGAGGCGTGTCATGTGCTGCGACTGCGCAGCACGGCTGTGGGCAGCACCTTGTTGCGCATTTCCTATATTTTCCAGGACAAAGTGCTCCAGGATTCCGTCGATCTGCATGTGTTCGAGCCTCTGTCTGTTCTGAATCCGCTGGAGAATGAGCTGGTGCTGCCCATTGGCGCTTCACGTAATGTTATCTATGCGCATGGACCGCAACGCATCTTTACCCTCGAGGCGGAGCTCACCAAGGACACCAAATTCGATGGCAAAGTAATTAAAGTGTCGGAAATCGAGTTCGATACTCAGAATGCGATCACGGCCTTCACCGTGCTCTGCCGTGAGCTGGGCACAACAGAGTTTACGTACCGCGTACACAACACGCTGACCACGCCTAAATTTGCCGCCTACCACGCCGAGATAACCACCAAGGTGCACTGCGTCCGTCCGCGTTTCCTCAAGCTCTATGCGCGTCAACAGCTGCGTACCTCTTGTCCCGTCGAGCTGCGCTCTTCGCTGCTCTACCTCAAGGAGGAGGAGAACAAGTTCAACATCGAGGTTGAGGTGCAGGACGTCAAGAATCGCAAGCTCATGAACATCAGCTCACTGTGGCTCGAATGGGAGTTTGCCGCGGGCGATGAGCGCTATCAAACGGACAGCATTCCACACCAGCTGCTGCCCGAAGTGGAGCTCTACCATGGCGTCCGTCTGCCGGCACGGGATGTGCTCACGCTGACGCTCAGCGAAGTGGCGCCCAACTTCCGCATCAAGGGCACAGTTACCCACTACAATGACAAGCTGCTCGCCCAGCTGGGCATCAAGGCGGAGCGTCCGCCATTTGGTGTAAAGAATGTGGGTATATTCAATATAGCTTGGGAAAAAATTGATTCAATTTAATATATTTAAATACAATGAATTCATCATGAAATTTGCCTTGCAGCCGAAAACCGGTGAGGTCACCAAGCCGGTGATTGAGAACGAGATACGCTTCCATACGGTGAACAGCACGCTGTTGCCGCAGGATCATGTCAGCATCTATTTGGCGCCCTCGCACAGCGAACGGATACCCATCGCCCAGGGCAGCGGCTTCTTTCAGCTGGAGCTCTCCGAGCAGGGCATTGTGCAGGTAACTCACGACGAGAAGCAGCAGCAGCTGGTGCTGACCCCATTGCGTTTGGGTCATGTGCGACTAGAGCTTACGGATCGTTGTCTGATGAACGAGCCGGCATATTTGTCCATCTCTGTGGTGGGCATTGGCGCCATCACTGTGCGCGCCCTGGATCGTGTCGAGCGCACCAAGTCAATTGAGGCCATCGTGCGTCTGTACGACACCAATGACAATCTGCTGCACATTGATTCCAACATGCTGGACGTCTATCAACTGTCCGAACTGGTCTTCGATCCAACCGTACTGAGCGTCCGGCTGGACGAGCAGCACAATTTGGGCGTCGGCGAAATACGCTACAGCATCACGGGCAACAACATTGGTGAGACCAAGATCGTCTTCCAGTCGGGCAACAGCAAGGGTCAGGTGGCCAGCGAGCCGCTCAACGTGCAGGTCTTTGCGCCCATTCGTCTCTATCCGCGCAACTCGACGCTTGTCGTCGGCTCCAGCATACAGATCTACTACCAGGGTGGACCGCAGCCCAACACCAACATTGTTTACACCGTCCAGCAGCGCCAAGTGGCCAGTGAGTAGCCAGCATCTAACCCACCGAGAGATTATATTTATCCTGTACATTCATATCTTTCGCAGCCATGAGTTCAGCCATTGTCACGGCACATAAGCTGGGCGTTACACGCATAACAGGCAGGTGCTTGCTCAAGAATCCCATCAATGGCAAGGACGAGGTCGTCTCGGAGGATACGGTGGAGGTGCGCGTCGTTGCCCTGACCGGCGTCCAAGTGCGCGTGCCGCTTTTACGCATACGTGCGGGAGCTGTGATGCCCGCCACGTTGTGGGGTCAGCCCGATCTGTCGCCCATGCTGCTGGGCACGCTGGAGAATATGCACATCACCTGGAAGGTCAACCAGGCGGACGTTGTTGAGATCTTTAATGTGTTCACGGCAGCGGGTGAGTTACGATTTTTTTTTTAAACTCGGTTTGGTTTTTTTTTGTTAGACAGATTACTGTTGATCTCCTCTCAAGAGCCAAAAAAATTTGTTTAATACGCTCAAATTAGTAGATCTATATATTTTGGGGGCCGTTAAAACGCGAGAATATTTATCTTCTAGAATTATAGAGCTGGAGTACTCTAATTGATTCGAAAACTGTTTAGTATAGAGTATGTTTTTTTTTTTTTTGTGTGCCCAGATACCGCATTGTTGCGCAGAGATTTCAGCTCAATGCCCACCAAGTGCACGCATATCAAAGCTGTTCTCCGATGAGCCTGCACGGTTGAGTTCCAGTGCAGGAACAGATACGGAACACACAATTGTAAATTAAGTTAGCTACATTTCAGAATCTGACTCAGCGGAAACTGAGACCCTGTTTATATACAGTGTATATGTATATATGAAAATACGTGCATTTCAACATATCAGCTGCCTGCCTTTTCCACTTAATTTCTTTATCGTTTCAGGCATTGACTACCAAAGCAGCGATTTAATTTCCGTACGGATACGCGCACTCAATCCCGGCAAGGTTACCATCACGGCCTCTGTGCATTTGGCAGATGGCGTCCGGTTGCCAGAGTCGAGCGTGGAGCTAATTGGTAAGTGTATTAGCCATTGGGCTTGGTGCTATTGGTGTATTAAGAGAGAACCGCAAATTGAAATTGTTATCGCCACAGTTTTCAAAACACTGGAGCTGCTCACACCAAAGCCCATAACAATGGACTGGATTTTGGCGGCGCCACGCAGTACGCTCCAGTTGAAATGTAATATGGATGATGCGGTCTATAAGTTGGACGCGCAGAGCAGCGGCATTGTGGCCGTGACGCCAGATGGTGTTGTCCACACAAAGGATACCCTCGGCCGTGATCTGATAATTGTAAGTATGTGTGTGTGTGTGTGTTTGCGATTGTGCTTAAATCGGCTTACCTCTTGGAAATTGCATTTGATTTTATACATATACATTATATATATATATCTAACTATTTTTTTGTTATTTATTTTCGTTTAACCAGGCTAAAACCGTCGACCAGACGCTGCCTATTGGCATTGAAGTGAAGAATGTCCAATACATTTTGGTGACTCTGCAGCCGGACATCAAATTGAAGCAGCTAGAGCATAAAATACCACGCGGCATGAATTTCGTATTTAAGGTCTCGCTGCACGACAATCTTGGCAACGAGTTCTCCCACAACATTGAAGATGTGAATGGCCTGCGCTACGATTTGGCCACCAAGGATGTGGTCGATGCACAGATTGGCAATAATCTGACAATTGCGGTGAGTGCCATCTTTTTGACTGTTATATTTACCTGAGCCGTGCAATGGACTCTCTATATTTATATATGTGTATATAAATGTATAGAGTTGCTTTAATTCTGCCTGCTTGGCTGACCTCCTGCTGCGTGCTCGTTTATATGTAAATGTGAACTTTAAACTTTGAGCAAGTTATTTCAATTTCATTTTTGTGCGCGCCTGCTAACAACAAAACCGCTGCATTTTAATGCACTCGCAAAGACCTGCCGTGGCACCTGAGCAGCATTCTCCAATGGAAAGAGAAAAGAACAAACCGAAAAAAAATCTCAACGTTCGGCCGCATGGCACGTCGCCTGGCTTGGCCAGCACAATTTTCGTTTTATTATACCCTAGCATAAGGGGTATTCCAAGTCTAAGTGCCAAGCTAAGTCAATAAAGTCTTGTTGCTCTGAACTTATTCTTTAGTTGAGGTTTTTAAATGAAACATTAAAATTCTTTATGTTCGGATAGTATATCTATATGGCTTTGCGATGCACTTCTAAAACGAGTATGATAGGCCAGCTAACTTTTGGGGAACATTTTGAACTCCTGCTTAATTAGGACATAAAGATTTATTGCGATGTCAATATTTCAACTTATATGTACTTATAAACATATATAAAAACAATCAACAAAAAACAGCCTTTTTGCCATTCTATATAGTATCTTTGTAAGGGTATTTAATATTCGGCACATCATGCTGAGCTTTCGTTTTTTATTTTTGTTCTTCATTTTACTGGGCAGTGGCACGTTGATGTCACCACATAAAAATGCAGCGATGCGTTGTCGCACATGCTGCAGCTTTTGGCTCTTAAAAATTTCCGGCTGTCAAGTGGCCGCCGACCACAAACACAAAACTCTTGAGCTGGTAGAGAAACATGCATTAAATTCAAATGCTTGAATGAAACGTGCAGCTAGAAAACTGAAAGAGATAACGCTAACCCAATTAACCCCGACTGGCCAAACTATATACACACATAGATATATATAAATGATTTTTCATTTCGCACACAGCTGAATTTACAACGCGAGACAAGCAACATGATTGCCATCAGTTTAAAGGATGCAACCGGCGTTAAACATGCCGAGGATTACATTAAACTGTCAGTGGCCGAATCGGAGCTTATTTACCCCACCAAGGTGAGTTATATATAAATAATGTGTACCTAAAACAATCGTTTAGAAAAGTTTTACCATATTTATGCCATAGTTGATGTATAGTTTTTCATATATAGAGTATATTTTACATATTTTGATTACTCCCTTTGCACATAAATCAATTTTCTTTCTGTTCTTCGCATGTGGCCATCAAATAACTGTTAACATTGGCAAACTGCGTCACTATTTTACGGGATTTGTCAACACGCCGAATACGAAAACCGCAAATGTCCGCCTCGAACCACCCAATCGACGACCGCCAAATAGACAATTTTCTCTGTGGGTGACATCATTTGCTTCGATTCACCGCTAACATTGTCATCGATTTGGGCTAGCTCCAATGAGCAGATGGTGTCGATTAATAAAAACACAGGTGAGTTGCTTGCTTCACTTTCCTAAACTATAATTTCTCTATATCTGAAAATCTCCACATGAAATTTGAGTCACAATTTTAAACATTTAGCTTATATATTATATTATCTTATCAGATAAATTTAATATCGAAATTATTTTTAGTACAGGGTATCTGGCTGGTGTCGATTGTTTCTGTATTGTCGACTATTTTAATTTGTTTTCATTTTATATTGCGAATCCTGTAAAGTTGGGTGCTAATTCTCTATCCAAACAATTCACAATTTGCATTTTATTTCAATGCTAATTTATGCGCTGCATTTTACAAATTCAACACTACTGAATGCATTGTATAATTGTGGGTCATGGTGGTGCGGTGGTGTATACACAATCACACCAGACCACACCACACCACATTCGTGTACAAACAGTTTGTTGATGTAAAAATCCTGTAAATTGGCCAATATTTTACGTACGATTTATCGATAACCCAATTAGGTTTATTTTTCCGCTGTTTTGTAAACAATTCAACAATTGACAGCAACAAACAACGAACAACAAATAACAAACTGGTTCAAAATAACAGCAACTATTTGGGCTATAATTTCTGAATTAATTACCTTTCGCTATAGATTTGAGTGCTCAATAGATTTTTGATGATATTGAGAAGATTTCAGTGCATATATATGTATATATTTTTTTTACATTTTATTTTTATTTTGCTTGGAGTGCAACAGCAAAAATATTTACAATTGTTGTGTTGAGTGTATAAGTGTGTGTGTGTATATAGATCCCTTCAGCCTTTGAGTGGCGCGTAAAGTGTTGTACAAACATTGTCAAGCGTACATGCACAGTAAATATCGGCTAAGTTCAACAATGTTGCAAGAGTTTTTCAAATAGTTGTATTTGTTGTGGGTCAACATACCCTGTAGCCCGCACAATTGGAAAGAAAAGGATTTCGCAGCTGAGTGCAACAGACAGAAGCAGGCATAGCTGAGCGTGTAAACTATATACTCAATTAAAGAACTCAGATTCCATTGTAGCTTGAAACAGCAATTTGGTGTACAGGCAAGTATATAGTACAAGACTCAATTTGATCACCTTGAACCTAGGTAACCGCATATTAAGCTATTTCATTCAAGTGCTCCCATTGTCTAACAATAATATTTACAGATTTTTCGCATAAAAATCATGGTCTCTTGTTTTATGTCAAGTACCTGCTTGACTATAGTTTTAACCAGTATCGTTTATATGCTGTTGCAGCCAACAAGCTTCCAGAGTTGAGCAATTGCAAAAGTAAACTTCTAACGTAATTCACAACACAACGCAGCTAAGCGTAATACATTATTCATAAAGTGCCGTCCGCCTTCTGCTGCCTGCCACAAAACTCAATCTTCCAAAAAAGTCAAGAAAAGAAATGTATATGAAAAAAACAATTTTTCACACTTTGCACGTCGCAAGGCGACGACGCTTTGGCAAAAGGATAAAGCAAATAAAGTCAGGACACAAGAAGCAAACAGCAATCGCGATTATGCAACTTGAGTGGGCGTGTGTATGTGTATTTGTTATTGTTAACTGCGAGCTTTGCAAACTTCAAGCTGCAACCGAGCATAAAGATAAAGTATCTATGTATATGCCAAATATCAATATGTGATGCGTGTGCCTGTGTGTGACCAAAAATAGGTTCAAACTTGGCATACCTTTGTCTGTTCTTTGAGAAATTTAAGAACTCAAACACGACTTGAAATATCTATAAAATATATATACATATATAACGTGTGTGTCGAAGCTGGGAAAACGTTGATGGAAAACGAAAGAGCAGAACTCGTTCCAGATTGACAGAGGCAGAGCACACACACAGCTGTATTTTTAAACCGTCTAAAAATTGGCAGAAAAATCTTTGCCACAACTCAACTCAACCCAGCCCAACTCGAACCCAACTGCATTCTCACTGCAATTTTCAGCGAAAACTGATTTCCGATAGCCATTAAAATGTAGAACGAGCTTGTTGCTTAGAAATTGTAATAGGGTATAAAGGATATATATATATAAAAATAATTTTTAGAACACACTTAGGAGATATCCCTTAGCGAATACCCTAATTTACTATATATTTATTATATATTATATATAGCAGTCAGTAGTTATTAAAAAATTGTGTAAAATTAGTTTCTAACTATAATTTAAATAAAATAATCAATCAAAGCCCTGCCAATGACAGCTAGGTTTAAGTAAAGTGTAAATGGAAAAATTCTAAAAGTTTGGACATACACTAAAAAATGAAACAAGCTGTTGCCGCTTTAGCAGCTAACTCTACTGTGCATATATATAAAAAGATATGTATGTACATATAACTTATTTTTCAATTGGCATTGTCTTCATTGTGTGACGACCAAAAGAAATCCCCAAGCAATTTATACAGCCAATATTCCACACAGCTGCAGATTAGTTTTAGTTGTTGTTTTTCCTGCTGTTGAGTGCAAAACGAAAAGTGGAAAATCAAAGCTGGTTTGTGTCATGGCAGTAAAACAAAAGAAAAGCGTCCCAAAACAATTAGTCTGATGTCGCCTGCAGTGCTTTAAAATTAATTTAACCATATTCAGTAATTTAAAGTAGCATCAATGCAGATACAATTGCTGCCTATATATACACACGTAGTTCTGTATTGCGTATTTACTATAACGATAACTTTTTGCTCTTTGTGTCGAAATGTCGAGAGTGCCATGTCATGTTGTCGCATAAATTAATTAAAAGAGCACAAAAGCGTTAAAAGCACAACACACAACTGACAACTATCGTGTACACTCGAAATGCTAAAGCTGTCAGCTTCGATTCAATTGAAATGTGTGTGTCCCCATGCCAAAATCCGTACACTTCATACTCATACTAACTCAACCCGACAGACACTCATATAATCCCTTCAACCCTTTAACTGGCTCTTATCATTTATGCTACATTTGAGTAGCCAGCTGACCCATTTAGCAGCACCACCAAAAGCCGTTGACATCTTCTGCCGAAGCAGTTGCTTTTCGCCCCTCCGAAAGTCGAACGTCTCTAGTATTCGAGCAGTATTTATGCTTCGCTGAGCGTAGTTATTTACTATTCAATGCGGCGTACCATTTGCATTGACATGCCACAGGGGCTTGCGGGAGGCAGCAGCTTCAGGTAAAAAATCATTCAAGCATATTTAATGCCATCAAATATTAATATCGTTGTTTAACAACTTCTTGGAGCAGAGTCTCAGCGACATTTCTTGCATATTTTTGGGTCGACATTTTCGGGCTAAGTCAGAGTTAAAGAATTTGACAAAAATTTGTGAACCAATATTTGTCGGTTGTGCCAAAAATTATTGTGCTTTTTGTGTAGCGATGTTAATATTAAAACAAGTCAAGAAGGTTGTTCGATATGTATTAAAGTTATCATTGGGATCATAAGCCACATTAATGTTAAGGTATATTTTAGTACATTTTAAGACAAAATTTTATCATTCCGCTAAATATTGAAGGTTTAAAAAGTTGAACTTTTAAGAATAAGTAAATTGTAGCCTCTTTTTGTCAACTTTTTGAGCAACCCATTTAAGAAAAGTTTAATCGAAAGTTTATAATGAAATTGTGTAATTAGTTTTTGAGTTTAATACCGGTGAGCAGTTTGTAAAATCAACGTTTTATTTATTTTCAGGCATCGCACGCGTCCTGAACCATCAGCACAAGCTGGGCGAGAAGGTTGTGGTGACATGTGGTGATAAATCGCGTCGCGGTGGTTACCTTAAATACGATCTGGAATTGCGTGAATCGGATGCGGTACGTAGCCAATGTGTACAGTAGTTGTAGTCCCCTAACCCAATTCAAATGGTCATAACTCAAATCTCGTGACGCCTCGTTGCCATTATTGCAGATTGTGTTTGCCAAATCGCTGGACATATTCAGCGGCTCGGAGTATACGGCGCAGCTCGTGCTGCGCAACCACATGCAAACGGACAAGTACAGCAATCTGGTGAGCTATATATATATATATATATATTTGTATAGAAAAGTGCAAACTCTGTGCAAATGCATGACTCACATATATGTACACACAATTATTGCAGATTGCCCATAATATATCAGAGTGCATAAATCAGCTGCACCGGATCGCTGTGGATGCCTACACCTGTCGCCTGTTGGCCAAGGATGAACTGGGCCAAAAGTTACTGAAGCTCTATCAGGTCGAGGCCACATTCGATACGAGCAGCAGCCAGTATGCTTGCAATCTGAAGCTAACGGCCAGCTTTACGGAATTGCTATTAATACTGAAGACAAACAATGCATTCCTCGAGCTGCAGGTAAGGATTGTGGAGTGGAGTGTAAAGTAGTGTGCACAACGAATGCTAAACTATTTGATTTTGGTCTAATTACAGGCGGCAATGCCTAATGGCGTTGTGGATACCATGACGCTGAAACTGGTGCCGGGCATTAAAGTGTCGGTAAAGTCCTTGCAGATGCACGATCTAAATTCCCAGGAGCTGCACATTGCTGGCCTGGACAAGGCCCTGCAAAAGCTGCAGGTGAGTTGACTTGTGATACACCAAAATTTAAATTGTAATTTAGGTTTTATGGAAAAGCATTTAAATAATTGGAAACAAATCAAGTTGCAGCAATTTAATTTAAATTATAGGACCTCTTTTACGAATGAAGCATTACTTAATGTTCCATTTCCACGAAAAGAATCTTCAAAAGTGTGGAAACTAGGTCAAACGAAATCTTACCTTCTACTCCAATAATATATATATATATATTTTTTTTAATATATAGAAAATATATTTGTTTTTACATATACATACCATATTTTCGCATCGTATGGTGCCGCGGATTTCCGTTGTTTAAAGTGGATCTTTTGAGCTGCACTTGTACCTATTTATACGCTTGCCTTGAGAAACAATCATAAGCGTGGGGCAGCAGCAGCAGCAGCAGTCGCTGCATTGGATGGAACATAGAACATAAGGACGCACATTTTATGTGGTAATAAAATGCAGGAAATTGCTTTACAATGTACGCTCCTGTTTTCAGGCAGCGCCATTGCCACTGGCGACAGCTCTAAAAGTACAATATTATGTACAACAAGTGTTGAGAGTGCGTCCGTCGGTCTGAGCGACGACTGAGCAACTGAGTGTGTTCCATGAATTTGAAAGTTCCTGCTTATGAACTGTCCTTGCAAGCCACCCAGTCAGACAGTCACCCGAGCAGACTATTGTTGCGAATGCTTTTGCTGCTTGCTGCTGCTGTAGTGCCGCAAGTGCTGCCGCAAGTAGTTGCGGCTTCTTAGGCCACAGCAGCTGCCTCGCAATGTCAATGTCCACCCGCAGGGTTGTGGAGGCTGCTCGCCTCGGTGCTCCATTTTGAAAAATGCAAAATGACAGCATTTTGCTTGACTTCCGTTTCCGACTAGCTGCTGGCTGGGCTGGGCTGGCCGGCATTATTTGCCCAGTGTCTTTGGCCTGCTTCCACTCTAAAATATTAGCCACTCTAATTACAGTTAAGTGGCCCATTTGAAATATGCTGCATCATTTGCATTAGCAGCAAATTGTGCAGTTTGCCCAACATGGCATTGGATTAAAACCAAACTACCAATTTCTAACAGTGGAGTCACATTCAGCACAGGACATGCAACACTCGATAGCTCAATTCAATGGCGCATGTCCGGCCATCACAAATCGTATCAATGCAACTTCAAAATGTCAACTGTGTGAAGTGGACATTCGATGCTGCCCATTGTCCTTTTCATAGTTGTTGTCTCATTGCATTGCATATACGACATACTTAGACTCAAGTCGAGCTCTTTAATATTCTACTTACTCAAGATCTATTATATTTCTTAGGAAACATGCAAAAGGCTCATGAAATGTGCACTTACAGTCAGTATGAACAGTTTAGTCGATAAAGGCATCATTAAAATATTTTAGTAAATCTAAGCTTAATTTTAATGGAGATATTAATTTTGTCGCAGCTGAGTTCCAATTATTTATACTACAAAAATAACATAGAAATGACTTAACAAATTTAAACTCTAAGATTCCTTACGCATTTAACATTCGTTTCAATTGCTGTCAAATAGATTACATAAGTGTCAAATTTAGTTGTTTGTATGTCTTTCATAAACTTGTAAAACAAGTAGAGGTGTGTAAAGTTTTTTATATGGTCAGCTGCCCAATGCTGTTTCTTATTACAATTTACTTGAGTTGTTGTGCATTATTTATGCATATTAAAACATTAATTTCTTGTTGTTGATTATCATCAATTAATCATAAAAAGTTGCTGCTGACCACAAAAAGGCAAATTATGCGGCTGTCAATTTTCAGTGCACTTGGCAAATTTATTAAAATTCACATTTTCCTGCAGGCAGCAGTGACAACCGCACTGCAGATCATGTACATATATTTGTATATATATTGTATTACTGTAAGGTTTATATTATATAGGTATTTACATGTTAATAGGCATATAGCTTACAGCATGTTTGTATATGTGATCGTTTGGGCTCTGGTTAAAAGCGCACTGGTCTGCATAATTTTCAATTAATTATTAAATTTTCTTTCATGTATTGTCAGTGGACTAACAAGAATTGTTTTTGTTGCTGCCACTGTTGCTGCTGTTGATATGCTTGCGCTTCCGTTTATTAACAATGTTGATATATTATTATTTGTTGTTGTCTTTTTTTTTTTTTTTTTTTGCAAGTATTATTTTTTATTATTACATATTAATATTCCGTTGATAAATGAATACATATAAATATATATTTTTTTAAATACCCCGTGAGCACTATACTTTTAATAAAGGGTAGCTTTTAATGGTGTTGCAGTAGAGTATATATAGAGTAAATCTATATTAATCTTTATTGGTTTGTCTCATGTTTGTCTATCTGCATACGGCTGCTTGGAGAACTGTTTAACCAACTGAGAAGAGCAACATGCAGTTGAAGGGGCTGTAATCTCCTTACTTTTGCCATCGTTTTATGAGTTTCAAACAATTCCATTAGAGCTTTTCTGTACTTTAGAACTACTTACAGGCTTACTTTGAGTCCAGCACTCTCTTCTACAGCTATCAGGCTTGTTGTATGTCTATGTGCACAAATATATACACACATTTGTTAAAGTATATACTCGGATGTGTCAGCATTTGCTCTCGGTGCACATCCGTTGCAATAATAACATGTTTTTCATTTGTTCGCATTAATTTTGAAAATAAAAATGATGACAATGATCAACTATTCGTGTTTGGGGTATGCGCGACTTCCATTTAATTAAATAAAAGTTCTGTCTTGTATACATTAATACATTTTGTTATTTATAAAATATAGTACAAATAAAGTTTAATTATTTAAGCAGAGCACATAGCATCAAGTAGTCGAATATGCCGGAAACGTGCCAATTTGTTGATTGTTACGTTGTTTACTATTTTCTTTTTGCGCTCACATATTTTCGCAATTGCGTCAATTGTTTCATTTTGTGCCAATTACTTGTTTGAATTGCTTGCCACATTATTATTTTATTTTTCAACTTTTGTGGAATTGCTAATATTTGTGATACTAAATCCAATTGATAATCGCATCACGCTAGCTAATCAATTGGCCAATAATGTCATTGCATGATTTTCTAATTTTTTCATTAAAAATATATTTTTTGGCCTAAATACATATATTGAAATATAAACAACTGGCCAGTTGGCAAACAAAATGCCAGGACGACTGCTGGCAAAATTGGAAGATTGTCAGGCGACAATGTGAGAAAATTGCATTTTCAAATCACAAATTTCTCAGCAGGCATAAAAATCAACAATATATTTGACAAACACTTTAAAATACACACGCACGCAACACAACATTAAAGTGTGTGTGTGTGTTTGGAATGTCACACAAATGCATTGTGAGCTTAAACATTTTAATTAAATGAATTTGAAGCACGCATCACGTTGAGACTTTGCCACACACCGAAATATCAAAATTTCATTCGCATTTTGCTTTGTGTTCGAGGAAATTGCAAATGCTGCAAGCCGTTGCTGTTGCCATTGCCATTTGTCGTTCCTGCAACACAATACACCTAAAACCATTACCCCACCCCCGCCCCCCATTTACCACACATCCAACAACAGTTGTTGCATGTGCTACTAATGAGCACTTACAGAGATGCTTTTACAGGAAATTGTCAAATATTTTTTGTGTAAAGTAAATGTTGTAAATAAATTAATTTAGGTTATAATCTAAGGTTTCTAAATTGCATTTAATTAAATTGACTTTCGTTTTAATTTTTTATCTCTTTCTCTTGCAGGTCAAACCCTCGAATTCCAAATACTTTACCGTTGAATTGATTGAGCATGCGCATGGCCTGAGCAAATATCGTGTGCGGTTCTTTAAAGATTTCCCGCTGGATGAGCATTTCTATGTGCTTGTGCACTCGCCGGAAACAAATCAGAGCCTTGAGGTGAGTTCACATTCCTCCCAAAAGTTTACAAACAGTTTTCAGTAAAACTCGTTCATCATATATAAATATCTATTTTGGATTTATTTAATTTTAGTAATATTTATAGGTCAGCAATATTTTAAAGAGAAATTTATTACTAATTGCCATGAAATAGCTTTCAATATATTCTTTCTTCTTGTTGAGCACAGATAGTCAAATTGATTTAGATCAATTTGTCGTCTCCTATTTTGAAATACCTTTGTTCTGGTATATTATTTTTCTAGTCAAACAGTTTTTATAATAAAAGTCCTTTCTGCTATTCACTAAAAGTTTTTATTTGGCTTTTGTTGTTGTTGTTATTCAATTCCGGCACGTTATTCTGTAATATTTCACCAAAAACATTTCAAATGCAACATTTTATGTACATATTCGGCTGCGTTTTCAATTTCACCGAAAATGCTGTTTATTTTCGCGTTGCAGCTGCAACAACAACAGCAGTCGCAGTAAGCGCAAATGTAAATACGCTGCCATTGGCATTTTTCATTGGTTACCTGATGCCATTAGATAGTGCAAACAGACTGATAGCAAACCCCAACCGGCGAGGACGAAGCCGTGGCGGTGGCGGAGGCGCGTATCAATTTGTTACTAAAGTTTTCGCCATTTCCTGGCCCTTGCAATTTAACTTCCTGTGCACGTTGCCAACGTTGTGGCCAACAGTTGCCGCAGTTGCAGCAGTTATTGCATTTAAGGAAGCCAAAAGCGCAGCAAGTAGCAAAAGGAAAAAAAATACCAAAAAAAAAAAGAAGAAAAATACAATAGCAACAACAAATTGTGCTGCACATATAAACCGGAATTGCATAAATAAGTTTCGTTTATGTACAATGGTCAGTTGTCCAGCAGCAGCAGCAACAACAAAATGGCGTATATCTTGCTCAGGCAGCTCCATTCCATGTCCATTGCTAGCCCCCACGACCCAACCCCTGTCGTTGTGCGTTGCCAAATTGCATAAATTTCTGTAGTGAGGGTAGGTATGAGGATGGAAGAGAGCGGGGGGAACCGAGGCAGGCTTATTGCCCGTTGGCTTGGGTTCATCTATAAACGCTATCTCGCATACAGCTGCACATAAACAAAGGAAAAGTCGTTAAGTATGTGCTGTGCCCCATGCCGCCCCTCCCCCGTCTTATGGCTATTGTGTCATCTGTGGTGTGTTCATCCAACGCTTGGGGACGCACACATCATGTCAATAAATTCCGTTCCATAAGTCGATCGCTTGTTCGCCGTCTCGCAAGCACCGAATGCTCATTTATTAGCCCCCAAAAGCCACGAGGTCAGCTTCTTGTTTGCTTCTTGGCCGGGCTCAGAGAGTTGTAATTGACGCGGCAAGCGCTTAAAATGTTGAATTGGTCAACTTCGAACGGGCCAATCTTATGAAATGTGACTTTAATTGCGCACTTGTGGTTCAGATTTCAGACGGTTAACAGGAGTCCAACCCGAATTAGGGATATCATTTGCCACACCCACTAAAATCGACAAAAATTTTTACATGTAAAACCCTCAGATCCATAGCTCGCATATTTCAAATTCCTATAATTTTGTCAAAACTGAACCGATTTTCACGTTTGATGGCAATTTTTTCATAATTTGTCCTCTAGATTGATATTACATTCAAATTATATGCATTTTAAAAAATAATTTTTTTTTGATTTTTTGTCAAAAAATCATGTGGTTCCCCCTTATGCATTTTCAAAAAAATTTTTTTTTCAAAATTTAAAATTGCGAATTTTTGTTTTTAACCGTTTGTAATTGTCATAATTAGTATAAAAAACCACATTAAACATGATTTTGGGGGGTCAAAATTTTGGTCAAAAATCATGCCAAAATCGAAAAAAATTTTGACATGTAAAGCTCTTGGATCCACAGCTCCCATACGTCAAACACCCATAACTTTGTCAAAAGTGAACCGATTTTAATGTATGATGGCATTTTGATCATAATTTGTCCTATATATTGATTCTACATTCAAAATATATGAATTTTTTAAAATAATTTTTTTCTGATTTTTTTTGGCAAAAAAAGCATGTGGGTCCCCCCTTATGCATTTAAAAAAAATTTTTTTTTTCAAAATTTAAAATTGCGAATTTTTTTTTAAACCGTTTGTAATTGTCATAATTAGTATAAAAAACCACATTAAACATGATTTTGGGGGTGTCAAAATTTTGGTCAAAAATCATGCCAAAATTGACAAAAAATTTGACATGTAAAGCCCTCAGATCCATAGCTCCTATACTTCAAATTCCCATAACTTTGTCAAAACTGAACCGATTTTCATGATTGATGGTATTTTGTTCATATTTTATCCTATATATTAATTCTACATTCAAAAGATATGAATTTTTTAAAATAAATTTTTTTTCCATTTTTTGGTCAAAAAAGCAAAAGCAAAAAAAAAGTACCCCCCCTTGTTAATTTAAAAAAAAAAAATTTTCAAAATTTAGAATTGCGAATTTTTGTTTTTATTCGATTGGATTTGTCATAATTAGCATAAAAAACAACAATAAATTTGATTTTGGGGGGGTCAAAATTTTGATCAAAAATCATGTCAAAATCGACAAAAATATTAACATGTAAAACCCTCAGATTTATAGCTCCCATATTTCAAAATCCTATAACTTTGTCAAAATTGAACCAATTTTCACGTTTGATGCAATTTGGTTTATATATTGTCCACTAGCTTGCATTTATCTGTATATACAATGCTTTGTTGTTATTACAGTGTGATCGACTATTCTTAATTATAAAATTCATGGTTGTTTGTACAATTGCATATTTTTAAAAAAAATTTAACAGCATAGAGTTGAAGTTCTCCCTTCGCAGAAAACTTAAGAAATACAATGAACTCCACCCGCTTCATAAGAAAACATCAATTCAAACTGAATTTCTTTCAGCAGCATCAAAAGCTAGAGTATTTGAAAGTCGTGGGTGTTTATTTATTTTCAACTGCATTTGAATTTTGAGCTGAGTTTGTGTGCGATGTGGCTCCTGGCCTAAGGACGTAACTTGCTTAAGAAAATATACCAAATGGCAAGTGAATACTATGAATATCAATTGAATGGCCCCTTGCAGTTACAGTTGCCATTGCAGCTGGTCAAATGGCAAAAAGTTTTGGCCATTGCTTTTAATTGATTTCAATGCGTTTGCTGGAAATTTTATTTGACTTGGGCTCTTGGCTTTGACTTGGGCCAAACTGGGATCACAATTGTTTCACTACTTTCCCTCTATCTGACTCTGACTCCCTGGACAAAAACCCATTTGCGGAGCTAAAGTTATAACCCCTATATTTGCCGTTGTCATTGCAGGTGCCCATTGTGGGCGACACCAGCCTGGAGGAGAAGTGCCCGAGTCGCCGAGGCGGGCCGCTGTTACAGCATCTAATCGAAAACCTGGGCTTCATACTGACAACAACGGTCATCGTCATCGTCTCGATTTGGGGTAAGTACCATGCTCTTACGCTATTCCATTGTATGTCAAGGTAAGTAAATTTTCATATATTAATAAATTCAATTGGCGCATAAATCATGCAAAAAGGTACAAATAAGGCACATTGTTAAAGCTAAAATGCTCATAAATCATAAGTGCTGCTGCGACCCCGGCAGATGCTCTTCTGCTTGTTGTTGCTGTTGTGTGCAGTTAATCGCAAATTCCATGAATCTTTAATCAACTCCCCAGCGCGAGACTTGTTTTTTTTTTTGCACCTGGGCTGCAGCTTAAGTCCCGGCCGAGGCTGGCATCATCCTTGGCGATATCCTTTGACGCAGTCCTCTTTTTAGTGACGCTTCATGCGACCTGCGTTTTAGGACAACGCTTCGTTAAACTTTGCTATTTTCTTGCATTTTTACACGCAGCTGCAGACCGAAGTCGTGTCTTGGCAAGGGTTGGAAGGGGGGGTGTAAAGGGAATGCCTGCCCCTGGTCGTGGCAAAAGTTTTGCTTTTTTGGGCGCCGGTGCCCGTGTTTGCCATTTTTCAATGTTGTCTACTCGCTTTGCGCTGAGACGACGGGTGTTATCGGCACGAAAACACTTTACACCCAATAAAAAAGACAAAAAAGAAGCAGAGTGGTATTCGAACAGGAGACACCCTGTAATCAGATTTGATTTGTGGTTAAATACTCGTGTATATTATTTTAGATAGATATCTAGATAGACATAATTTCTTGATTATCTTTTGCAAAGATTTAAAATTTTGACGCGACTGATATAAATAGATACATATACAGGCAGATACTGAATACACTGTATGGTAGTACAAATTGCTTACACCCGCTTTTAGACTTTTTCACTGGGTACAGGGTATAAAAAGGTAACTGTTGTAGCTAACAAAACTTAACTAGGGTTTACCTTGTTCGCTTGCCAACCGCAAAACTGATAAGCCGCAACTTTTCGCTTAGGTGCTGTGTTACGTGCAACGTGCCACCCGCAACCCCTTGCCCCTGACCCTGCGGACATTCTGCGTAGACACACGAACAAATAGCAGCACGCAGCTTGCAACTTGATTAATTTCAGGTTACATACATGACGCTATATATACTCTCTTATCTCGCTCTATATATATAAACTATACATATCTATTGCCTGCAGTATTTCTTTTATTGCTAAGTATTCTTTTCTCCGCTTTCTATCTTTGCAGCGTACACAACCTTCTTCCAGACGCAGGACGTCAAGCAAGTCAACTCCGAGGGTAAGTTTAATTAATAATTTTGAGTGCAGCAGCAGCATCAGCAGCAGCAGCATCAGCAGCAGCAGCAGCAGCAGCAGCAGCATCAGCAACAGCTCCCGAGGCTCTGGGCACAACTTTTGCTACACTTCTCTCTATTAGTTTTAAGTTTTTAGTCATTTCGTGCATGAATACCAAAAAGTTTTGTGGGTAGCGATAACAGGCCGTAGTCTTTGCACTATCATCATCATCATCAGTTGAGGCATCGTTCAGAAAATTTCTTATTTATGACTTAAACTTTGATTTTTCAGCTTCTTTTTCTACATTCTCTTTATTTATTCCTACTGTTTTTATACTCATTCATTCAGTATAAAGAGGATATTGGTTTGTGGTTTTCACAAGTAATGAATTTAAAGGCTTGAAATTTGAAATATATACCCCTGTATAACCGAGTCAGATAAAGTGTTAACATTTTTGGGCTACACCCATAGGGAGGCGTGGCAAATCCATCAAATCTATATACATATAATTCCCTAAATTAGACAGCCAGATTTCTGATTACCTTGAGAGCGTTATTGACTTTTTATGCTGTTCTTATACTTTGCACGAGTATTAAGCAGTCGGTTACACCCGATTGTACGTTGTTACTTGTTTTTGTTTTTCGCTACCGTATCGGCTTTGGTTTTTGCTCTTGGTCGGCTCGCTGGGGCGTGATGTGGCTGCAAATTGTGCACACTTGAGAGTGCCATAAATACTCGATACTCGATACTCGATACTTGGCGGCGCGTTGAGTGAAAGTGTGCAGCTGACCCATTGCCAAAGCCTGCATGCTAATCAGCCAATTGGCTGGCATAAATAACAGCTCGCTTTCCATTGCAATCAATTTGATTTGAAATGCAATCAATATCCTGCCAAAGCATAAGCCCAACCAAAGGACATCAGCAGAAAGCACGCTTCAAAGTGTTGCCTGATTCAATAAAAATGCATTCGTTGCAGCCATAAATTACATCAAGGCCCAAAGATTAGCTTTGACATGCACCTTAAAGTGTTTCAACTCGATTTAGAGTTTTCAGCGCTTTTAGTTTTTGGCTTTTAAAGTGTTTGTTGTTGCTGTTGTCGCGATAAGCGCGTGTTCCGCACTTCTTTAGCATTTTATCAGCATTGGGCCACAACTTGCCAGCACCAGTCAAATTACCTTAATTACAAAATTAGTCTAATTACTTAAGATTTGTGGCGCTACCGCCCCCTGCCCCTAATGAGCCTTTTGGCAAGCTCGGCATGTTGCCCCACGTCCAGGCGTCCAGTGTTTTTCTTTTGTTCCCCTCCCCATCCCCTCCCTTCACATTTTCCAGCTCTATTTTCACGTTTCTTTCGCGTCCATCCGCACGTAATTTTTACACTAATTTTAATAGCTAAATTATTTGTTGTGTGTGTGTTTTGTGTTGCCAAAAATGTTTGCTGTTGCCGTTTGCTGTTTTTGTTGGTTCTCATTTTTCATGCCTTGAGAACACTTTACTAATTACCGACAGTCGTGGGGATTGTTTATACCCCTTACGGAAACTCGACGAACTCGAACTTGAATATTTCTTTAAGATGAAACACAATTTTGTGTTTTAAAAAATGATTTATACTTCCGTTTTTTCAAATGATTTCTACGTATTGTATTTTACGAACTTGTATATTGATTACATATACTTTATCGTTTTTTCTTTCATTACAGCTTTCCAAACAAGAACAAACGAGTCATTTTCGCCATCATCACTTAACATGTCTAGAGATGGTTCATTTAATGGTAAGCTCGTCCCAATTTGAACTAACACGTTATAAAACATAAATTTAACTATTTACCAGAACAATCGTTTACCCGACTTACGCAACAATCCCCAACTAGAGAGGAGTCCTTTATCTATGGCCATCCGCAGTTGATTGGCCCAACTAGATCGGACACTTTCCGACGTTACAAATAGTTTAGCTTAGTTAGAAGATGTGGATAATACAGAACTGACTTCCTAAGATTAGCTGCTAAGGTGACTAAAAAAAAAACAAAAAACATAAACTCAGGTTGAAAATGTATAAATTTTAAAACTGAACTGCCGAACATTTTTTCAGTTAAAACCTATTGAAGTACTTTAGATTATTTATGTGTATTTAAAACACACTTTTATAAATTAAAATATTAAATTAACTTGATTATAATTTAAGTTTTCGGTTCAGTTAATTGTTAAGATTTTTTGACATTTAGTAAATAAATAAATATTTGGTTGGCTTGTTCGTGAAAAATAAAAATCTACTTTTTGTATATAACTTATTTAAGTCTAATGCGCACTTTGTAAGCTATTAGTTAATACAAATTAGTTAGCAATAAGATACTTATCTAATTTTCAGGACGAGTGATCCAATTCAATAAATAGTTTATGATTACCACGCTAATGCTAATGAATATAATTTCAATAACATGTTAAATATAAAATACTACTTAAAACTGTTTTGTAATAAAGATAAAAAAAAATCAATATTAATTTGTGTATAGTGTATACATATATTATTTATACTATTTTTTTCGTTTGTTATTTTTTTTAAATATTTATAGTATATTTATATTTGTGTATATACTGATACAGACAGGCGTCCATCTCTAGCTGCTGCCACCCCAACGCAGCACCCAGCAGATAATTTCAGTTGAGCTTTCCGTGCGCTGTCCACGAAACCCATCGCGGACGCTTTAGCTGAATTTCTCAGCGAGTGGCTGCATCGCACGTGCAAACCCACTTCAATTACTTAAGCTGATTCTTCGTTGGTGTATCTATCTTGGTGTGTGTGTGTGTGTGTGTGTGTGTGTGTCTCTGCACGGGCAAAGTGTTAAGTGCAAGCTGAGAAGTCGAGTGTTCCGTTTTAAGCGCTTTTTAGAGCTGAGCTGCAGCTGAAATGTATGCTACGATTTTTGTTATATGCATTTCTAATTAGAAAAGCATCAAGCCAAGTATGCCATTAATTTTACATTTGCGCATTTCAAGTGCGCCGCACTGCGCCACGCCCACTTGAAAAAAATGGGCAAGTGGTTGGCACTTAACGTCGCTCCTTCCACTCCACTCCACTCCTTGCCCGCCGTACTTGATAATTTCTTTTGTTGCATTTTCCAGTTATTAATTAGTTTTCACAAAGGGCCCGCTTCTGCAGTAGGCAAATGGGGTCAGCAATTAAATTAGTTGAGCCCCTGTTCGATACGTTTGCATGTTTAATGAGAGCAGCGCAATGCCGATCGGCTTGATTTATTAAACTTTATGGCCCAGTCGGTTGGCGTTAATTTAGCACGTGTGCGGATAAGGCTCTGATACCTATATATGATATATATATATGGCTATGCAAGCATTTGTGTGTGTGTTTGTAGGTGCGATTTTTCTGCCTGCTGCACACACACACAACTTCATCATTTTAACGCAATTTCCTTGGCAGTGAAATGGAAATTTTCATTTCGTTTTGACTTTTTTTCCTTTTCATATATATATATAAACAACATTTTTTTTCTTTTGTTCAGCTTCATAAATTATAAATAACTTAATCGTGTCCGAGCGTATTGAACTGTGTGCGGCCTCAGAAGCAAAAGGGCTCAAGGATCGGGCAGTTTGTTCAATTTTAAGCGGCTTAACGGCTGACAAATGCACAGGCATCATTCAAACTAGGTGAAAGTGTGTGTGTGTTGGTGTGTGAGTGTGTCGTCTGATTAAGATGCTTAGACTTGACTTCATTCATGTGTTAACACTGTAGAGCGGTATGAATGTGTGTGTGTGTGTTTGTTAGCCATGCTTGATTTGCTCATTTCCGGTTCATTGAATTGCGGCATTAGAGTGTCCGAATGTGTTGAGATGCGATATTCTAATCGGATTTGTGTGTTTGTCCAATATATGAATTATGCCATATATGCGACAACTGTCGTGAGTGTGCGTGTGTGCTTCAGTTAGCAAATGAATTATTAAAACAACAATTAGCGGCACAAAAATAATTATGTATAATCAGCATATAGAGGTTGTGGAATAAATGCAAGTCAATTGCATGCTCGTTAATAATAATGCATAAATAAATATTCATTGCTGAATTAAAATGAAAATATCATTGCGTGCGTACATATATTAAAGTACACTGCTATCCAAAAGTATCTAAATTTAATTAGAAATGTTTCAAATGAAAGGAAAAACGTTAAATTGCAAACGATTATATTTGATGATATTGAAGAGTTTAACTGCTAGAAGTTTAGAAAGAAATTATATAAATTTTTTTACAAATTCATATTTGAATATACTATATTGAAAAAAAAACCTTGGTCACGTATACCCCATCTAATTACTGTAATTATCAACGCTTTCATAATATGTAGAATGCGCTGGTCAGCTTAAATATCAAGTATACGCGGGTTAAAATAACATTAGCTTTAAATGTAACGTCATTTCAATTTCAATATTAATTTGTAAATTGCTTTTTATCTACGGCACCTGTTACTATGCTGGACGGTTGGGGGGTGGGAGCGATGGCCGCTGTGATGTGACTTTCTAATTAAAATGGGAACCAAAGATAAAGACATCAATTACCAGAGTGCACAGAGTTTTTTGCTTAGCAGAGCTGCCGCAGCTTACTCCGCATTTGCGAGCATGAAATCTGTCTCGCTGATGCTGCAAATTCTAATTAGTTTATAAACGTGTGTATATACTATATATGGCTGACTGTTGTGCGTTTTGTAATAATATTCTGCACATTTTTACAAATAAGAAATGTATACATTGTCTTCGGCTAATTGAAATTCTAATTATTTTCATAAAGTATGCGGGGGCTTCGCTGTCTGATAAGTAATTAACATTAGGTAGGCGCGTATCTGGCAATTTGTCAAACATCTATTTTTTGTAATATATATTTATTGTTTTTTCATGGGCCCGTTGTCTTATCAACATTAGAAGTTATTATCGCTCTGAAAAGAAAACCTAAAAGAAACCACTTTTTAAAAACCTATTATTTATTACGTATACTTAATATTTGTAACAATTTCTCTCGTATGGCCCCAAATTTTGGTGATAATACAGCATAAAAAAATACAACTTAATATCATAAAAATTAGCTTTATCTAAATGTCATTAAATCAATTTGAAATTATTATAATTTTTTTTTTTTTTGGTGGGGTAGGAGCTCTCTAAATAAAAATACAATTAAAAATACAAATACAATCACAATAAATGGTGCCATTCGATATTGTTGAAGGCACGCACAAACTTTGGTCGCTCAAAATATATATTGCTGTGGCTGTTGCTGTTGCTGTTGTTGTTGCCTTAGTCTAGGGGTAGTATAAAACTTAATTACGCTATTGCAAATTTCATAATTGAATTACTCAGTCAAACGTTCGATTTGTATGGTCGCATGTTTGATGTTGTACTTGCTGCCGCAGGCTAATTGCGTTGCCAGCTCCAGCACCGCATTCGAGTCGCTCAGCAGGTCTGCCAGATAAGATATATTTATATATATACGTATGTATATATATTTGTACTTGTACAAATATTAACATGTGTGTGATTGACTCACCCACAACCAGATGAGCCATCAGCACGTTGTGCTCGCTCGTATGCTGCCACACATTCAGATGGTGCACCGATCTGTTCAGGAAGTAGAAAGCATTAATTAAAGCGGCCCAGAGTTGGGCTTCTGTGGGGTTCATTGACTCACTTGACACCCTCGATGCTGGCCAGCTCGTGCTGCAGCGCAGCGATGCTGACGCTGCGCGGCACCGCGTCCAGCAATATGGAGACAGACTCGCGGAACAGCTGCACCGTGGTCATAATCACAATTACGGAGAAGAGCAGCGTGCACAATGGATCCGCGTACTTGGCGCCCGGCTGCAAATTGAATTGAATTAACGCCGGGTTAGTCTGCCTCGTGGTTAACCACATTAATTGACCCGTCTAGACCCCAAGCTAGACATGCCCACTCACATAGAATTTGATTAGGATGGCCGCCAGAAAGACGCCAATGCTCTGCACCAGATCGCCAATCACGTGAATCATCGCCGCCCGCAGATTCAGATTACGCTCCGAGGGGCTGTTTCGGGGGGAAGGGGCGAAGGGAAATTGGTGGGGTGTAAGTTAATAATTTCAGGCACATCAGGATACAAATTAACAACTGCAAACATAGCATAACTAATGCAGTCTTGCTATCTCTCTCTCACTCACACACTCTCTCTGCAGCATGCAACTAAATTAAATCCCAATTAAATGTAATCAAACAAACAATTGCCTGCAGTCCACAGCTGCTGTGAACTTGTTGTTGTTCTTGTTATTGTTGTTTTTCATGCGGTTATTGTTGCTATTGCTATACGCTGCACTTCCCAAAACTTGGTCGATGGCTAATTAAGTGGTAAGAACAAGGTCTATTGATCAGTGTGCAGAAAAACAATCTTAAATTGTATTTTTAAAGTATCTTTTAGTCACGCACTTCCTGTATTTGTGTATGTCCGTCGTGATAATAGACTTTTGATACTCGGAATATATACTCGTGTATATCCGCGTCAGATAAAGTTTGAAAGTTTCTTAGCTGCCCCCATTTGGGGGTGTGGCAATTCAAGAGCTTAATTTTACATAAAAATAGTCTTCTAAAGATCGAATCGAAATATTTTGGCTACTTCAGTTTCAAAAAATTACAAAACTGTAAAATTTTTAAAATTCGAATAATATTAAAAACCCTTTGTGAACGAGCATTGCGCAGTCGGTTACACCTGTTACATCTTGTAAGTTTTTACCTAATTTTTAGTGCTGTTTGACAACAAATTCAGTTGAGAGCTGCAACCGCAGGCCATAAAATTGCAACAGGCCATTTGAATCAATATATACTGAATCAATATATATATATTTATTTATAAGGGTATTTTACCCGCATATAACATAAAAACCCACACAACCTACCCGTTTTGCTGAATTGGCTTTAAGCCATTTGTTATAACAACATTATGGACCTCGTCGCTGGCACTGCCAGTTGTTGCGTGGGCGTTGGTATGGGCGTGGCCATGCCCATGACTGTGTCCATGACTATGCCCATGACTGTGACTGTGGCTGTGGCCGTGGCCATTGGGTCCCGTAAACCAGGAGCCGTGCAATACGAACATCATGCTGCGGGCGACCAAAATACATTTGATATTTATATTTAATTAAAAGTGCAGTGGAAAGCGTTTCAACTGTGACAAATTGGAATATTACACAGATCAAAACAGAGGGTATTACAAGATTTAAATGAATACAATTTCTATATGATTTCTATTTAGTCACTATATATAAATAAAGCTGGAGTTTTTAATCAAAAAGCAACAAATGTGCGAAATAATTAAAAATAATCATTGAAAAAATGAAACTTCCTGTTATATATAATGACGTTAGTTTTCCACGTTATAAATTGTTGTATTCCATAAACTATTCATTTAAAATTTAAGTACTTACATTATATTGATGACAATGCCAATGGCCGAAATGCACATCATGACATTGACATCGAGCTCAAAGTCCTGCGAGTAGATCCGCTCGACGGCAACAACAACGAGCATTGCCGTAAGCAGCCAAATGCCTAGAATGGAGGCTACTGCGCCCAGGACCTCTGCGAAGAAGGAGCAGGAGAAAGAGTCTCTTAGTCGAATGTGTGTGTGTGTGCAGGACATGGCCCAATAATAGACTCTATGATAACTAACACATACTGTGCTCCGCATAAATGCAATTACTGTAAATGAGTGTGTGTGTGTGCGTGTGTGTGTAGGAGTCGTGTAAGTGGTTGACCCGTCAACTGGTTGTACACTCATTAGCATAGTGTCGGCCATAATTGGGTACTTACCGAAGCGTTTGTAACCAAAGGACATGCGTGCGTCCGGCGGCCGTCCGCCCAGCCAGATGGCCACCAGGCCGATGACGAAACTAATGCAATCAGATGCCAAATGCGCCGCATCTGCCATAATGGCCAGGCTTCCGGCAACATAGCCGCCAAGGAATTCAATGATCTGTCAGTTGCGCGAAAATATATATATATATATATATATATATATATATATATATATATATGTATATATATTGAAGTAGTTGTTGAAATTTATCATAATTAAATCAAGTATACATTGTTTGCGGATTCAAGTGTGTGTGTGTGTGTTTGCTTACCATGAATATGCAACAGAGCGAAATTGCGAGCAGAATTTTAAATTTCGCCTCCTGCGCCGATTTGCTTTTAAGGTTCGCGCCAAAGCCCGGCTGCAAGCTGTGGCAGCCGCCAAAAGCGTCGGCGCCCGGTTCCAAGTGCTGCAAGCATAACGGTAATAATTGCCTTATAAATATGTCAGCCTATGCGTGTATGTGTGTGTGGGTCTGTGTGTGTGTGTGTGTGTGTGTGTATGCATATAAATGGCTGCCAACTGAACGCATGCAATTTTCATAGCATACGGCAGCACGCCAGCACTTTAATTTAACAATTTGAGGTTATGTTGAGCTTATAGATCGAAATATCTTTCTGTGGCTTGCAATAAAAATGCGATATCTTCAATTATTAAATTTTATCGCTGGTGACATTGACCCTAAATCGATTTCTCGACTCTAATAGAAAGAAATATAAACTTGAAAACGCATTAAAATTCAATTTTGAGGTTATGTCGAGCTATAAATGTGACCAATAAAGTTGCGATATACTGCTTTTCTACCACAAATAGAGTATACTGGATTACAAAAATTGATAAAATGCCAAACAAGAATAATTAAGACCGTTTTCGACTGTTATACTTTAAAAGAGCATTGCGGCGTCGTTGACACCCGATTACAAATGATGTGTGCTTAAAAAGAATTGCATTCGATATAGAGATAATTATTAATGTGGAAAAACTTGCCAAGTTTGTGTGACTATTGCTGCTGCTGCCGCTGCGCAACAGTGGAACCTCCCATGTGTGCTCCTCCAGTTCGAGAGGGTCGCCCAAAGCAGGTCTCTTGTTGTTGTTATTGTTGTTGTTGGCATAGTGGAATTTAGGATTACCAATTGGCATGTGAATGCTGCTCTTCAGTCTTATATGGTTGTCTGTAGGATTGTGTTGCTGTTGCTGTTGCTGTTGTTGTTGTTGTTGTTGTTGCAGCTGCAACTGTTGTTGATTATCATCCGCATAGAGTGAAAAACTCTCATCGTACTCGTCATCGTGCATTGTGGGTGCCAGGGCGTTGTCAAGTTTTTGATATTTTGACATTGTTCTTGTTCTTGCTTTCTCGCTTTTGTTTCTTCTTGCAAGAGTTGTGTGTGTGTGTGTGTGTGTGTGTGTGAGCACTCGGGGTTCTTTGTGGTTATATCTCCCTATATCTACATTGCATTTATCATAATTAGTGCGAGCGTGTCATCCTCCATCCATGTATTGTCATCCTCGATATCATTATCGTCATTATTGTTGGCTCTTCGCGTGCCGCATTAGGGGTACTCGTGCTTCCGTAAGTCGCGTGTTCAACTGCGTGATATATATATAACAAATATGTGTGTTTGAAAATTGTTTAAAGATAACTGTTTATTCAGTATTGTTTATATGTTTATATAAGTTAAGTGTGTGTGTGTGTGCGTGTGCTTGTTTTAATTTTACTTTGTTTTCACACATAAGTCGAATTTGATTACTTTGTTCATGGATGCTGTTCCGGTTGTCAGTTCGATTTTTGACTATGAGATATATTTTTTTAAGCATTGCACTATTTCTAATGATAAGAAAAATATAACTTTAAAAGATTCTTCTTTTGTTATTTAGTTTTTATTTATTCAGCAATTAAGGTGTAGAATACACTTCAATATGACTTTATGCCCAGACATACGCTTAACGTTTTGAAGTGCTCAATCTCATTTTCCTATAATCTCATATATTTAAGAAACAACAAAATAAGACTATAAAAACCCGCCGGAAACAGCTAATATATGTACTTATAAAGATAACATCACAAGAGAAGAATTCACTCTAGCTGAGTATTTCTCTTTGTGAAACACTTTTTTAAATCTTTCAAAGCTTTCTTTCCTGTTTTCCTAATTTTCTTCGGTAATTTCTTGTACTCTTTAGTTAAATTTTTGTTTTCCGCTTAAAGGTAACATAAATTTGGTTGTCGCACAATCTTTTAACCTTTTTGGTGAGTTATCAGTCACATATATGTGTGTAATTATGTCGTTTGCATGTATTTAGTGTGTTTTTTAGATTGTTTTTTTTTTGTTTTATCTTTTCATTTTCGTTGCTTTACCATAAGCATTTTGTGTGTCGTTGGCTTCAGTCTTGAAAGTTTTGATAAGCGTTACAATTCCCACAGAGCAGCTTTTTGCGGTGGCACCGAACTATGATTAACTTGTCAAACACAGACAGACACACACACACCAGCGTTTAGCAAATATTAAATGTTTTGAACACTTTAATATTATTTTTTATGGTTACTTTTAAGGCAGTTTTTTATAAATTGCAGTGATAAACAAAAATTTTGAAAAAAAACAAGATAAGATAAAATGCTGATATGACTGAATGTAGAATATTTAAGCAAGTGTCAACCTACTGAGAACTTCAAAAAAAAAAAAAACATGTATGAATGGTTGAAATTTAATATAAACAAAAGCTGAAAATTGATTTAATTTTTAAGTTTGTGCCGCGTGAGAAAAACACTCGAAAATTGTTGTCGCTAGACTTTTTAATGAGCTGTCAGCGCAATAAAATATAGCATGATATAAGTATCATATAAATATGTGCTATATATTTATAGTATACGTATAGATACTTTTGAGCAGATAATACCCGCTGAGTATTGATAAAATGTACGTGCGCTTGGCTCACTTTTCCCCACTGTGCGTCCCCCCTTATTGTACACTTGGGAGCTGGGGTGTGTGTGTGTGTGTGTGTGTGTGTGTGTGTGTGTGTGTTTGTGACTAAGTTGCTTTTGCTGTTATTTCAATTCAATTCGCTTTGCTTGTGATTTCCATTTATAACCGTTTATTTATGGAAGTCTGCGCTGTGTTTGCTTTGCTTTGTTTGACGTCTTTCGTTTTAGAATCTCAGCTAAAATTAGGCATTTCCTTGAATAGTACGTACACTTGATATGAAAAATTTCGATTTTAAAAGTGTGCAGTTAATTTTTGAATTTGTTTCTACGATAAACTGAGTCACTAATTAATACGCTTTTCAATAACTAAAGCAAAGCAACAACAACAAAAACTCGAAGTGCAATTGCGCTGTTATGTCTGTACATTGACCTTCTCAACAGGTTTTTTTTGCACTTGTTGTTGTTGATGAGCCGCTGCTCGATAAATTTCGAACTAGTTTGTTGTTGCTATTGCTGTTATTGTTTATGTTCAGAAGCTGCGCTTTAGCCGGTAGCTGCCCAACCACGTGAAGCCGGTCGAACGAGAACGAGAGAGTAAGCGAGAGCATGCGATTAACATAAGAAGAGAGCTTGCGAGCGAAGTCAGAAAGACAGAGAGAGAGAGAGGGAGATATTAAAAGAGCTCGGTTTTTGAGATGAAGCCGTTATCAGCTACACAATTGAGTAGTAGCGATAAAGCAAAATGTAAATTGAATTGTTTGCGCGTCTGTCATTGCACCTTTCACGTGATTTCTGTTTATTTCACACAATTATTTATATCAGTTTTGTTTATATTGGTTTTAACTTTTTTTTCTTTATACTTCACAGCTGCGCTGCCTGTGAACTAACAGCTTTCATTATTTATTGTTTGATTGTTGTTTAATTCACTATTATTTTTTTTATTTTTTCATTTGTAGTGTAAAATTTGTCACGGTGTAAGAGCACATTTTTGTGGACACATTTTAAAAAGAATTCAATTGTTTGTGTTTTTTATTTTAATATACCTATAATTATTTTCAATTGCTTTTGTTTACATAATTTTTTTTTTGTTCTTCCTTGACGCTCAATTTAAACAACTTTCAGCGATAATTTGCGATTGAAATTACGTATTTGTGCGCTGCCAAGATCATTAGCACGGCGGGCACTTTAATTTTTGTAGCGTTTTTGTCACCGTTGCAGAAGCGCTCGTCGCCAGCGACGCATGAACTTCAACTGACGGCGGCAGCGGCGAAGCCACCGAACAACAGCCAACCGCAGTGCTAACAGAGAAGGGGAGAGAGCGTCCCAGCGAGCGCCGGGAGCTGCAAATAAATGAGAGTGTGTGTGTGTGTATTAACTGTAAGTGTGTACATTTGTGGATACGTCACCTTGTACTAGCCTGCAGCTGGCGCTGATTGCGCACCCATCCATGCCCCGAGCATTAATCAGCGAGCGCCCAGCACTTTGTGCGCTGAGCACTTTTGAGTGCTTGCCAATTGAGTGCTTTGACGGAATTTGACTCAATTTCGGGGTCTGCTCTTCTGCTGAAGATCAGTCGAGCAGTTTGCATTCGACATTTGTAAATAAAAGTTGTGCGCTACAACAAAAAGTATAGTATAAAAAAATAGTTCGTGCATATTTAATTAGCGATCGGGTAAATATACTCAGCATTGATTCATTACCTAGTGTGAAATGGAGTGACATTTAATGTACAAATGTTTTATAATTATATTCATGCTTTCAACATCAAACAATTGATGACAAATCAACGCAATATATATATGCGTATATATAGTGCATATATAAATAAATGTGTGTGTGTTTGTGCATCCAGACCACAACAATTGATTTATAATAATTATTTATTTTTGCAATGCGCATTTCCACATGTCATATGTGCTTATATATGCATGTCGAGACTTAAAATACTTTTGTATGCAATTATTTAATATTTTGACACACTTTAAAAACCGGATAAAAATGGTATAATCATTATTAACTTGTATAAGTTGTAACTTAATTCATGGCTATAGTTGAGTAAACACCTTGTTATATTAATTGTTTAAAATTTTGTAATTAAATTGATTTTAAGTACAACAATCATCAGGCAGATGAAGAAATCTTTGATTATAATAAATACATTTATGATATAAATATTAAAGTTCTTTTGAAATAAATTCCAATAAATTAAAATATAATATTTTATTCCCCCTATAAATGTTAAGCATCGTTTTTATTGAAAATTTAACTGTGGCGGTCAATTTTCACGTTTTGCGCAGTTGAAACAGATATTTTTATTAGCCAATTCACAAGCGTCTTTTCTCAGACCGTCTCACTAAGCCATAAATGGCGCAATTTACGGAAAATGTTTACGCTTCATGTTCGAAATGCCCCAAAACGATAAGATTTCAATTAATATCTAAGGGATCTGACCCCCCTCCCTTCACAGCTTAAGCATTGATGTCAGATGAAGATACATATAAATAAAAAAAATACGTATTAAGTTACAGACAGGCAATTGGAAGATTTCAAAATGGCTACTTATTGCCGGGACAGGACCCGAAACTGTTGCCAGCGTGAAATGTACAACTCAAGTGAAGGTGCCCCCTTCCTTGCCACATATGCCACACGGCACTCTCCGCATGCTACATTTATTCTATCTACTTGCTTAGCTGCGTGTTGTTCTGCGTTACACCTTAAACCGCAAGTGGATGTTTTCTTCAATTTGTACCCTCCTTCACGAAATGAAGAGAGCATATTGGATTTGTACAAGGTCCCTTTGTATGTAGACATGTCTCTATTTCTATTCTATATATTTATTTCAAACTTCCATTACTTTGTCAAAAGTGAACCAATTCGCATATTTGATGGAATTTTTTTCTAATTTTATCCTATAGATTAATTCTACATTCAAAACATATACATTTATGAAAATAATTTTTTTTTTGAATTTTTTGGTCGAAAAAGCATGTACTCCCCCTCGTTAATTTCAAAAAAAATTTTTTTCAAAATTTAGAATTGCGAATTTTTATTTTTAATCGATTGGATTTGTCATAATTAGCATAAAAAACAACATTAAACATGATTTTGGGGGGTCAAATTTTTGGTAAAAAATCATGCCAAAATTTACAAAAAATTTGACATGTAAAGCCCTCTGATCCATAGCTCCTATACTTCAAATTCCCATAACTTTGTTAAAACTGAACCGATTTTCATGACTGACGGCATTTTGTTCATATTTTATCCTATATAATAATTCTACATTCAAAAAATATGAATTTTTGAAAATAAATTTTTTTTTAATTTTTTGGTCGAAAAAGCATGTACCCCCCCTTGTTAATTTTTAAACAAAAAAAATTTTCAAAATTTAGAATTGCGAATTTTTGTTTTTAATCGATTGTATTTGTCATAATTAGCATAAAAAACCACATTAAACTTGATTTTGGGGGGAGTCAAATTTTTGGTCAAAAATCATGACAAAATTGACAAAATATATCAATTTTTAAAAGAAATTTATTTCTATTTTTTGATGCTAGAATACATTTGGCTGTTACAGTGTTAGCGGGTATGACGCTATCGGATACACCCAACCGCAACCTTCTAACTTGTTTTTCTTTTAGAAAATAGAAAATAAGTAGAAATTAAATTTTCTTGGAATTTCCCTTTTTCATTGTTATTTTTTTGGTGGCACGCCCAGGACTGTAAACAAGCACGTTGCGTATACGCCCCTATGCCCGCCGCCAGTTTGTCTGCCTGCGGCAAGTTAAATATACGGGAGTGTGTGTGGGTGTCTGGGTGTGTGTGGGTGTGTGTGTCTGTGTGGTTAGGAGCGTTGCCACCTATTTTGAATAATCGCAGACATCTGAGCTGAAGCTGCCTCTGAACTATTGACGCCCCCGTTGCCACTGATGATGTTGTTGATTGCGTTTGTTTTGGGGGCTGGCTGTGACTTTTTGCAGCCACTGTGTGTGTGTGTTCCGGTGTGTGTGGGCGTTTCACACTGATTGCTAAGCAACAATTTGTGTTTTTCCAGCAGTCTAACGATAACTGACAAACATGGAGCCCAGATTAAACATTAAACATTTTACTTCTGAACCTAATCGCCAGGCCAAATGGCATTTGCTATCAAGCTCAGTGACACCTCAGCACAGGGACACACAAACACACACACACACAGACAGACAGACAGACTTTTACGTGTAGCTGCGCGTAATTAGAAAGTCAAACAAATTACATTGACGGCATAACTGCCACTTAGCCCACAGAACGCGCCAACAGTCAAAACCAGTTCGTATCGTCGTATCCTGTAGCGTGCAATTTGAAAGCCACACACACACACACACACACACACACACACATACACACACCTTTACTCACTCGAAGGGAGCCATCATCGAGCCGCATAACGAACAAAATCAAGAAGCTACTTCACCTGGAGAGTGAGAAGAATAAAACTGGTAAAAAAAATTTCTTTCGATGGGGTTTTTTTCGTTGTGTCCGTGTGCGTGCCATGTGTTGGCCATGCCCAGAGACTAAAGGTAACTGGGCCTCTGCTAGACGGCGTAGACAGTAGACTTAAGGGCGAAGGTGGGCGAGGTGGGCGAGACAGGCGCTGGCAGGTGACAGGAAAAGTGAATTTAATACAAAGTGCCTTGAGCATTTCAATGTGTGCGCCTTTGTCTGCATGGGTGTGTGTGTGTATGTGTGTGTGTGTGAGTGTGTGAGTGTTGATTTTTTCCTTCCAGGAAATATGGGATACCAATCTCTCAGGCATGGTCAACATTACGAAACATGATTGCTCTTTGATAGGAAATGTTTGTAAATGAAAAATCAAAGTTCTTCAATGCAAAATTTAAAAATTTATTAAGTTAAGTTATGTTTAAAACAAAAATAAATTTCCTTATATAGAAAAAATATTTATGTTTAACAAATTTTTTTTAAAATAATTTTTAATAATATTATAATTTGTATATATATATTTTTTAAGGTTTTTGGTTCAAAGGAATTTTTAACAGAATTTATTTTTTTCGCATATAAATTAAAAAAATTTAAAGAAGATTAATGCTAGATTAACGCTAGTGCGACTCAGAGAGTATTTTTAGCTCAGCTGCAGTTGCTGTTAGATTTGCACTTGTTTTCTTGGTCGTTTTCGATGCTCCCAATACATCGAGTGCTCTCTAATGACATCACAAACTTGATATATCCGCGTTTGATAGAGCACGCCTAAGGGGCATATCAGCTGCTGCTGCTGTTGCTGCTGCTGCTGTTGCTGCTGCTGCTGTTGCTGGTACGTGAGTTTATCATTGACATCAAGCCATTTTATTTTCACAATTTTGTTGTTGCTTTTTTTATTTTTTTTTTGTATTTTTCGATAGCTCAACGATGGGTGAATGAGGACGTTAGACGTTAGCTTTGTGCTGTGTGTGAGAATGTGTGTGTGTGTGGGTGAGAGTGGTGCGTTCGTGTGCATTTTGTGAGCTTAATTGAAAATTGAGTGCTTAACTTTGATTTTGTTTTCGACGGAAGCGCCACTCGAACTCAACTCCCGACACCAGCGACGACGACGGCTTCGATGCTGCCACGGCTGAGTGAATGTCCTGCCATCGGCTGCCTGATTGTTGTTTGTGTGTGCGGCTTTTGGCACGTTGAATATTGCACAGGCCACGCACACACACACATACACACACACACAGCGGGTGTGAGCCAGCATTTTCCACATACATACATATACATATTTTTTAACACCTCGCATTTTTGTATTGTTTTCGTTGTTGTTTTTTTTTATACACAGCCCTCACAGCGGGTCGTTGTCGATTCGGTTTTTCGTTTTTGCTGTGGTTGTTATTGTTTTTTTCGCTGTAGTTTGTTTTAAAATTGACAAATTGACTTGTTGGCTCTGGCACGCCCCCGTTGCTATTTTTGGTCTGTGTGTGTTTTTTCGGGGCGCGCAGTTCAAAGTGAATTCATTAAACACTTTAAAACACAGCACGCCTCTACATACCGTGTTGTGAAGGGGAAGGGGGGATGGGAAGGGGGAGGGGAGTATTTGTATGTCCATTTAATGCAAATCTAATTGCTTTAACCGAATGCTCTCGCCCAACAAATTATGGCCGCGGTTTTCAGACTCTAATAGCTATATTTAATTGAACACGAACAATGCGTTTGCTCACAATTGCAAGTGGTCAAGCTCATTAAATTCAATAAAAACAATGGCGAACAGTTTTCACAGGGGATTACCGAAGACCTAATACCCTTGCAGACATTATCAATATATGTTATTATTTAATTTTTTAATATATTTTATCGTACGCTTAATGTACTCAATTGTTTATGCATTTAGTTAATTTATTTTGATTTTTAAATTCAGTGCCAAAATTATAATAAAACATGCGGTATTAATCCACTACCGCAGTTAAATGAAAAACAAGAAAATACATTAACAACTCCCCAGCGACTGTTTACCCAACCACCCACTGGTGGCCGCTTCGTTGACAGTTGTTGACATATGCAAGTGCTGTCTTATTCAACTTACTTTTTTTTTGGTCACTCTAATTCCTGAGCTTCAATTACTGCGTGTCTGTTTGTATTTACTCAAATGTCAGTTGTTGTTTAATTATGTAACAGTCTCTAAACATAATGTGTTTGTGTTTGCCAGTCTGGTTGGATTTGTGTTTGTATTTGCTTGGCCAGCACTGTGTTGGCTTAAGCATATTTGAGTGTTCGTTGAATCCAGGCGGTCGCTGTAAATAAATGGCGCATAGCAAAAAATAAATAAGCCACACACACACACACACACACACACACACACTGTCAGAGTTGGGTTGTCTAAACATTTGCCTGCACTAATTACAAACAGTGCATACTGCAAGTTGCGCATTAATCATGGGCATTATCGGTGTCTAGCATAAATAATGCTAAACCTCAGCAACACATATTCATTACTTTAACAACAACAACAGCAACAACAAACGCAACAACAACAACAACAACTATTTGAGCATTGTTTTGCGTTGACCACAAAAAGCATTTTACTTATGTGGCTCGCTGCGGTTGTTGCCTTGTCTTTTTGTGGTTGCCACTGCAAAGCGGGTCAACAACGAGCATTAAATAATATATAATACACTTCTATATATACTGGTATTCTAAAGGCAAACATACACTCATATGTCGTTAGTGTTGATTAGATAAGAGAACAATTGTATTGCCGCTAAAAACAGAATGAAATCGTTTAGCAAACAAAACAATGCAACTCCCTTTTTTGCTTTCAAATGTTTTGTAAACAATTTCGAAAATATTTGAAAATAAATAACAAGACAGCAAAGAAAGTTCACAATATTGTTACAGATTAAAACAATGGAAAACGTACCTAGTTATTAAATATTTACAAAAAATTTTGTGACTATAGATATTGTTTAAGGTTTACATTTTTAAGATAAATATATATTTTTCGATAAAAGTTATCTGTGGGTTCCTTAGAGTAGATATTGATATTATTTAATAGCGAGCCTAAATTCAAAAAATCTAACACGAGTCTAAATAGCGAGTATAAAAATTAATTTGTAAAAATAAAGTTTTTAAATCGTTTGAATTAAAGCCTTTAATTAGAGCAGCCAACAAAATGCCTGTTAATTATTATTTTAGCTGCGTGTTTTCTTTTGATGGCATCCAAGTCTGTTTTATATTCACCACTAACCCGATTTCATGCTCCATCTAAATGAATAGACTGACACACACACACACACACACAGACACACACATACGTGCCTATATATTACTTGTATAAATGAGTACACATAAAAATCACATTGCGCACTTTGAAATAGCTGGGCGCAGAAATGTGAGAAGTTGGCATGCCTGATAAGGTCACCAGGTAACCAGGCAGTGCAAACAAACAAAACAGCATCACAACACGAGCACACACACACACACATATATACGCACAGGTGACATACATTCTCTCTGGGTTGTTGACATCAGCTTCCCTTGCCATCTACCGTTTTGTGGCAGCCATCATCGTCATCAGCATTAGCAACATCATTGAGAATAAATGCTACGGCAACTGGCTGTGCATTCAAGTGACTTAATTAAACGTTTTCCTGGCACAGATAAATGCCAAGGTGTGCGTGTGTGTGTGTGTATGTGCGTGAGTGGGTGTGTAAGGAAATCGTCAGGAGCCTGCAGCTGGTGCTAGACGCAGACTATTGGGAAGCTAGCTCAGACAGAGGCAACGTTAGAATGAATGATAGCAAGTGTGTCTTTCTCTGTGTGTGTGTGTGTGTGTGTGTGTGTGTGTTGAAGCACGTTCTTATAAATTGCACACGCACACAGTTAGAAGGTGCTTCAATCTTCAATCTATTCGAAATTAATGCAAGACAACGCTGCTCCCCCAAGGTCGACTTCAGGTCGTCGTTCCAGACGGAGCGAGCGAGTTCCACTAAGTAGGCTTATAAAACTAAAACTGTGCGTGCCGCTCGTGCCCCAAAAGCTCAACCACCCAATCACCCACCCACCCATCCACTAAAATGTGCCACAACTTTCATCTCTTGGCGAAAAGTGCATTATTAACACTTCAGCTCGGCGAAAAGGAATGATTTTGTGTACAAGTTTTGGGTGAAAAACCAAACCAAGAGCCGAAATATGTTGGCCAGGCAGGTTGTGGGTAAGGGGCGGGGAGGTGTGGGGGTGTGGTTGGCTCAACCACGTCATCATCAGCTTTTTGAAAAGCACAAGTGTTGGCTACTCACCTTCGGGGCAAGCCAAAAGTGGAGCGGGGCGAGGGCGGGACGAGGCTTCAAGCGGCTATTGCGTAAATCCCAATACAACGTTTATGTTTCGCTTAGCAAAGGGTATTATAAATTTGTTACGTGATATAGAGCACATAAAAAGAACATCGATTATTGAGTAGGTTCAATTGTTAAGCTGATGTTGCTTAATTTACTAATACTAATATAATTAATTCACTTTTGGGAATTACTTGGTCCATTACTCAAAAATCACTCGAAAATCTTTCCCAAATTTTCCTATTTGAATTTCAACTGTTAACAGCATTTCATCTAAATTTTACTCTTAAATAGCTAAAAATTTTGTTTGCAAAACTTGTTTAATTTTTTTAAGAATTGTTTTTTAAGTTTAGTATTTAACAGTTTTAATAAACTCCTAACGTAGAAATTCAAATTGGGTATGTAGATATTTTTTCTTTAAGATAGATCAAACAAACTTCGTAGCTGCGAGTTTTACTGGCAATCAAATATTTCAGGAAAGTCTTATAAAAATCTTTTTTTAAAACTATTTTATGTAGCAAAACTTGAGTTGCATTCCTTTATGGCTGCGATCGGCATTTTATATTGAACATCTGCCTGAGGCAAGGGTATTACATCTGCATCAACCTAAATATGACTGTTTTCCTGTTGTTCTGGTTTATTTTGAGAGCGGCGCTGGCTAAACTTTTTAACGATAAACTATAACGGCGCATAAAAAGACTGTGCAAAGTTGGCAGCGGCAAAGTTTTTAGCAGAAATTTCCTGCTAACGATCAAGTTTTTATTTTTTTATTTATTTTTTTTTTGTTTGCTGTTGTGCAGCACGTGGCAAGTTGTATAGAGCTGAGACTTGAAAATTGGCCGCATTTGTGTATTTGATGGCAGCAGTAACCGTTGCGGCCCACACGGCGTATGAGTGCTCGGGAATTTCACTTAAAACTGTTTGGCCAAAAGTTGTGGCAACAACAAAGCAGTAGCAGCAGCTGTTGCAATTGCTGTTGCTGTCGATTGTCCATTTAATTTTAATTTGTGTTCAAATTTCATAAAAAAAAAGAACGCAATCTCAAGTCAAATGCAAGCTGCCATTTGCTGCATGTTGCACGCTGCATGTTGCAAGCGGATAAGCAGCAACCGAAATTCATTTTTCGCCCTCGCTTTGCAGCGCTCTGTGTTTACTCTGCTGCAGTCTGGCTAAACTGATAAGCTGCAGCTGCTTAAAATGCATGTCCCTCCCCACCCTCCGTCCCTGTTGCCCTATGGAGGACTTAGATCTGCTTTCTATTATTTTATGTACACATAATTTCAGTGCTGTTGCAGTCATGCGTGCATTTGCTTGATAGCTGCAACATGCTTGCAACTTGCCACATGCGTCAGCTTCAGCTTTTGGCCTTTTGGCGGCCAACTGTTTAGGGCCCTGATCAGGCGTACCTGGCGCAGATACCTTTGAAATAATTAAGACTTTTAGTGCACGCACACACGGAGACAGGCTGCAACAGTGGCACTGTGTGGCCATTACGTGCCACAATTGCCAACGGTGCAAAATATGCTAAGCACTTTTGAGTGCCCGCCGGCGGAGTGTGGGCCCGTGTGTCCTCGCAAGGATGCGTCTGCAAATGCAGCTGGCACAGTTTTTGTTGCCCGGCTGCCCGACTGTCCGGCTGTCCGCCTGTCCGCCTGCAGCTGCCTGCTGTTGTTTTTGCTAACTGGTGTTGTGGCTCATGGTTTATTCATGAAGCGTTGCCCGCCTGCCTGCCCAATCCTCCAATCCTCCAGCTGCCCAACTGTCCAGCCATCCAACTGTCACATTTTGGTCGTCTCAGCACCGGTGTGCGTGCTTGTGTGTGCGTGTGTGTGTGTGAGTGTGTGCCTCTGTGTTGACCAATTGCATTTGAAAACAAAAACGTTGCAGTCGAGTGTAGCCGACTTCGCCATACTCGTTTAAAGAATAATAAGAGTCGAAGGTGGGTTCAAAATTCATTGATTTGAATTTTAGGGGAGTTCATCCAAAGACTGATCACACTAATTTTGATCACACCAGCTCTAAAATTGTGGGAAATATGGATTTACGCTTACTGTAATATTTATATAAATTTGATAAAGTATAGTATATAGTAAATAGATATAATGATATATAGTTTCTAGTTCCAATAGCATGAGGTCCAATTGCATTCGTTCGTATTGAAAACAGATATTGCATAAACCTAATATATTCTCTTCACCTTTTAAGCTAGTGCATTGAGTCGGCAGTTGGTGATTGCCAGTTAGCACACGAGTGTGCATAACACTCGCTCATTCATAGTCCCAGTTAGCAAACCCCTCACCTCCCCCCTCCCTCCGACCGAAACACCTTTGCGATAATTCGCTTTGCACAGGTTTGAGCATTTTTCGTGATTTTCCTGTGAAATCTGACTTTATTGCAAAATGTTTTGCCATTGCATTAGAATCAAGTAATATGACTTCATCAGACATTGATAACCACCCCCCTGCCTCCACCCTTCCATGCCAAGGAGGCACACAAAAGGTTCTGGCTGTTAATTCGATTCGCTCAGCCCATTGCCACAATCAGTTCGAGAGTGTTTGCAAAAAAATTTATTGATAAATCCTCGTCAGCTCGTCTGCTGTTTTTATCCTTCAGTCAGTGTGCATTTTCATCGCTTTCCTTCCTATTTTTTTTTTTAATGTGGTTCACTGCAAATCTGCTCAGCTAACTGGGCTAAAATGAGTCTTTTTGCGTGTGCATTTGTCTGACTGCTCGAAAGAATGAAAGTCATTTTGACTTTTTGATTGTGGTCGGAAAAGCCATAAATGTTTACACTTGAGTAATGAACAATGCAAGAATTTAACGCCAGATAACTGGAATATATGCTTTATAGCAGATAGTTTGAGCTACGCTGATTATAACCCAAATTCAATATACAAATTTTATAGTTTTTATAAATTAAAATTTAAAGCTACTCAAGTTAAGCTTTTGTAAAATTAAATATAAGATTAAATGCATTTTTATCTGAACTTGCAAATATTTTTAAGGAGCTTTTCTAAGCTTTCTTACTATTAATTACATTCATTCAAAATATATGTTGTGAAGAAAAGCTTTTTCCAGAGCTTTTCAGAGCAGGCTTCAGCTTTTAAAAGCTTGCTAAAAGATGAACTTCAATACTAATTGCACAAAGTCAAATACTTTAAAGCTCTTATGAACTTTAATAACTTCAAGTTTTGCTAGAAAAGATTTGACTAATACAATTGAATACAATATACAATTTATTGATATTTGCGTTCTGTCCATTAAGTAAATTGACATTTATTCAAAGCCTATTTCTGTCAACCGCAGAGCCTTTGTTAAATATAGTTTATTATTGACATGTTATTTGCTAGATTAATCGCAGATTTTAGTGCCACACTCAGCTGGTCTCCATCAAACTTTATTCAAATCTGATGGCACACGGGTTCAAGAACCGGAAGTGATTTATAAACGAGAGTAGATAAAATGGAAGGTGATTTCATTCACGCCACAAAACTTGCTTCAAACAAATCAAACCGTTTTTTTTTTTTTGTTGGCCTACATTAAAAGCACTTGCAGGAAATTACATTTGTGTTTCTTATTTTTAGTGACAATTTCCTGGCACACAGACACAAATCAAAATTCATTTGATTTGATTTGATTTATTTACCGTCCGCATGGACGGGACCTCTGACCCAAACTAAATCCGTGTCCAAATAGTGTGACATAAATTGAAAATGGCGGCCATGTGGCAGTCAAAAAAAGCTGACAAAACAAGAGGAAGATGACAAAGACAAAGATGAAGATGGAGAGAAAGTGACAGAAAGAGTGGCCAGTAACGAGCATATCAATAGATGGGCCTGCACTAACGCTCGTAACTAGTTGATGTGACTGTGACCCATAAACCCAAATCGGCCAACGAGCGTGGCTTTATGTTTATTTGATGCGCATAACGCGCCGTTGTTTGCCATGTTGTTGTCATTGTTGCGTTTGGCTTTGCCGTAAAATTGATTGTCCTGCTGCGACTGAGAGCCGAATGTCAGACGATCAATTCCTCGATTTACCGCTTGGCCATTGCTGTTAGTTAGCTGCTGTTACACTCTCTCAGAGAAATACAATCAGTGAATCGATCAAATATATATAATATATATATATTTTGCAGACAGTTTTCTAAAGACCCCAAATTACATAAATTGAAATTTTAGAAATTTTATTTGGATTCGTTTCCGACAATTTTAAGCTGCGAATGGGTAATGCACAGTCGGCTACACCCGACTGCAATGTTTTCTCTCCTTGCTGTCTGCCAGCGGCTGCAGTTTCATTTTTCGGCACTGAAATTTGTGCCCGTTGCCACAATTGAACTTATGACATGCAATTTGCTCAGATATTAAGACAAATTGAATGCCTACGGCTCTGATATCATGACCCATAAACACTGGCCATATAAATTGCAGCACACGAGAGACATGGCTTATAGCCGAACCGAACTATTAAACCGCTATGCCTCGCAGCTCTCTGTAGTGTGGCATTATGATTGGGGCAACAATTTCTAGGCAAAAATAGCCACAATAAACAACAAGCATATTTCCAATTACACGCACTTCACTCAAAACAAAAAAAAAACTGCCAGCTTCAAAAACTCAATTCGTGCGCTTAACAACACTGGTCAAATGCAGTATGCAAAACGGCTCACCTCAAATTTCAATTTGCTGTTTTCTGTGCATAAACACAATTTTTCGCGTTATTTCCACATTTTGGGTGCCCATGTTTTATGGTGCGATGATGATGATGATGATGATGATGATGGCTGCCAGTGTCTGCCCCTCTGCCCCCTGCCCCCCTTCGGCCCCTCTCTTTACCACTCCGTACAAACTTCATATGCGTGTGCGGCTAACCACCTTTCATTGCTGCGGTCACAGGTCGGACTACTCTTTATTCGCTTTGAACTTCTCAAATGCACTTACAATATTTTCGGGGTATTAGCTGTTTTTGGAACAGTTTGTGGGAAGGGGAGGAAATGAAAATTAACAAGGTTGTTTAGCAATTCGCAACACTGACATATGAATACGGTCTGGCTTAATGGATCTGGCTTTACTTTACTTTTTGTTCAAGTATAACATAACCGCAGGCTATGTTAAAACTTTTACAAGAAATTCAAGGAAATTCAATAAGTTTTTGTGAAATTTGCATAGAAGTGAACGTATCTATTGTGGCAACATAAATCTTAGTCGTCAACTTTTTTATAACTGCTTTATAATTGTAAACAACAATTGTTCTGTTTTGATAAGTTTATAAATTACTTTTTGACACTCAAAGCATTTCAGTGTATTCATTGTTTGCCATAGATTTGAGCACAATTTAATTGTAAATTTTTTATGCGAAACTTTTGCATTTGTTTTTGTGGTCCTTTTCACATTTAAATGCCATATAAACAAAATGCCTTTTTAAATTTATTTCGAATAAATTGCATATACAATTTGTGCAAAATGGTTGAACAGAAAATTAAAAAAAAAATTAAAGACAAGTAAAATGCAGTTGAATGTGAAATGTGGAAAATCATCTGTCAAATGGTTTCACATAAATGCATGTGTAGGGTTATGTGTGTGTGCGAGTGTGTGTATGCAAAAATTGCAATGTTGCAATGTGCTGGTGGTGGTAATCTGTGATGTTGGTAACGCATGGGGCTTTCATCATCGAACCCAATGCAATGGCCACTGTGAACGGTTCAAATGATGTGTTGCATACTTTTAAGCGCATCGGTAAGCATGAACCAACTGTAATCGCATTAGGGATGGGAGCGTGATAATGTTGTGCTTAATACGATTCGATGCGAACATGAATACCAGCTACTTATGGAAACAAAAAAAAAAATACACGCTTCGACCAAAACGAAATATGTGGATTCAATTTTTCAGTTATTGCAAATATGATTTTAACGCTTTAAACAAAGCCTATTTTGTTTTCATTTAATTACAGAGAATTTACTTGAATAGCAATCAGAATATATGTCAGGATTCCAAAATAAAGGCTTTAAGCTGAAAATAATTTATAATATAATACTGCATATATCCATATATATATCAATCGATTACTTAAGTATTTTCTCTTTATTTTACCATTGGAATAACCGGAAAATCCTTGCTTTGCTTACGGAAAAGTATAAAAACGAATGGAGTTGAGAATGTGTGTATTAACACACACACACACACACATGCCCTGAAACCATATAGACAATTTTCTGTCATACTCGTAAATTTTTGGCTGGAGTGTAAGAATGCGAATATGATTGTGAATGTGAGTGGGAATGTGAATGGGTAGTGCAATCGGCTTAAAGACCCAACACACCGACCAGGACTACGAACAGGAGCAGGACTTGGCGCTGGCTTTGGTTCTTTGTTTTTAATGACTCGTCGCCATTGTTTGGCTTTTGCCGTTGCCGTTGGCTTTTGCGTGGCATGCGTCCAAGTAATTTTAATTCTATTACCCATTACAAGCGCGGCAAATGCTGCAAAGGGAGCCACGTTCTGAAGTGCTGTTGGATGTTGGATGCTGCAGCTGGAACTGGAGCTGCACTTAATTTCTATTATAATGATGACATGCCGTCTGCAAGGCGGTCGTTGCTGCTGCAGGCTGGCCACCAGCAGTCGCGACCACGCCCCCAAAGTGCCCACACGTAGCCGCACATACATATATAAATATATATATATAGGACGCTGGCATATTATTTTTTATATTCCTTTGCGCTCTTTATTTTTGTGCCATTTGGCGACACGACGCGACGCGACGCTTCCGCTTTTATGGACATTTAGATGCAAAGTTTCTGGCATAAAAATGGCGTGGCAGATAATTTTCATAATTTTCAACTACATTTCATTGTGCAACTGTGCGCGGGCGTTGTCGCTGCCGCTTGCCCGACGGGGGCGTGGCCCTACCAAGGCCTCGCTCCTGGCCAGTCGCTTTCAACTGGCTCGTTATTTTCAGTTTTATTTTCGTGTGACACTAAAAAGGAAGCGAAAAGTCAAAGTCGTTGCTGCAGCGGCAAAGTTGGTTTTTATTAGCTCGCTGCTTGCGTTTCATTTGGTCATTTTTTCCTTTACTCGCACTGCAATGTCCTTTGCAGTAACTGACAGTGTCTGAAATATACCCTGTAATAACTCAAATTGTACTTAAAAAACTAATAATGAAAATAATCAAAATAAATACATTACAAATAGGGTAAGCATCTAGAAGCTACTCATAAAAAAATCAAATTATTTAAAATTAAAATATATTTTGGCATTTATGTTCTTTAACACCAAAACAACGCTTTTGCGTTTTTTGTCGTTTACAGGGTATATAAAGAGCTGGAGATCTGTTGTAGTCGTAGTTGGACGCCAGACGGTAGATGGCAGTGTATTATATTTTATTAGCTGTGCTGGCAAATTTATGTTATTAAAGGACTTTAAGCCGTTGGCTTTGCCATGACAAATTCAGTTAAGACAGCTGAGCGCCGCCTGAAAGTATGCCATTAAATTGTGCAACGTGTTGAACAGCAAACACGCTCCACAGCACGCACTGTATATGTGTGTATGTGTGTGTGTGTGTGTGTTAGATAGAATGCTTAGCATATTGCAATCAAAATGGAAAATGTAACATAGTTACGTAAAACGCATTACGCGGCTGACAGGCGACAACACACGCACACACACACACACACACACACATGCACACACACACAGCATATGTTGTCTCTGTCGATGGGTAGCAGTTAAGTGCTGCATGTAAACGGGTTTATGACATGCACTTCGTTGTTAGTTACACATATCAACATCGTCTTCTTGTTGTTATATTTTTTATTTATTCATTTGACTTTCCATTAATTCCTTGGGCACCTGAAAGTAATGAAACAAAAAACAACAACTTTTACAACGTGCAAACTTTGCTTTAACTTTAGCTTTAATGGACACATTATTATTTATTCATTAATCATTTTTGCCAGAGTCGAAGCTCCTCTTTAGTTTATATAAACTTTGGTATTTGATAATAAATTAAATTAATTAAATAAGTGTAAGTTATATTTATATGCATTTATAAAGTAGGGTATATCAAGTTTCACGCTTCAAATGTATTGCAATAGTCGTAACAATAATAAGTTAGTTCCCAATTGTTTCATCAAATATCATTTGCAAACACGCACACTGTGAAAACACCGCTGTGAAAATGAACAAGTTTTATGCAATGCCATAAATTTAATTTAAATGTAAATTAATTTTTTTCACATGCGGCAGCTCTGAGGGGCTGCAGGTGATTTTGGGGAGGCGTGGCTTGGCATTGTAAAGTTTTAAGCTTACTTATCTAACTATATTTGAGAACTCTGCCGTTTGCGGTTGTAGTTATAGATTGCGCAGGCACCTTTTGTGCCGGGGAGCCCCCGAAAGTTAGTGCAGTGTCAGTTGGCAACGCTTTTTGCTGCTGCTTTTCTGGCATTGAGAGTGCAGCAAACGTTTCCGTTTTTCGAACTTTGCCATATCCGGCATTTGCTTACAATTCAAATTGGCTTGCCAGTTAGATAGACAGTCGGCCGGGCCGTGGGACAGACTCGACTCGAAGATGGCATATTTCTCGGTACCAAGTTTTGGTAGCTGCAAAGTTTTCAACTTCAGGTGTAATGTGCGGAAATGCTCGCATTCAGTGTGCCGGAGCCAACGTGTACCTTGGCGTATACGTACTTTAAAGTAAATATTTGTACATTAAGTTGACTTTTCGACAGCTTGTCTGTGTCTATCATGCCCTAACTCTTGCTCCATCTCCCCTCCCTCTCTCTCTCTCTCTTTCATCCGTATGCAAATTTGCTTAGCCTGCAAATCAATATGCCCCAGTACAAGTGTCACTTTTTGCACCGTTGCTGCACTGGTTTATATAATTTGATTGTGTGTACACACAAACACACTCACACACCAACACATACGCAAACGTGTACATATTTTCATCTCAGCTCTTCCATAAGCAAAAAGCTTGTCTTACGTTTTTACTCTGGCAAAGCTAACAAGAAATTTGTTCAGTTGCAAATGCTTCAAGTTGATTTTATATTGTTCGCCAGCTGACAATGCAAAATTTGATGTATATATACATCTACTATATGCTGTATATAACATATTTCTTATCTTTCTGACACTCGAAACTGTTTCACATTGTAAATAAAAACAATTAAATTTTTAGTGCTTTGTTTAATTTAATTGAAAACTTATCAAACATTTTCCACTCCAACTGCCCGCCCTGCATTGCATTTGACTTGAGCTCGGCAGATAAAAATTGTAATTAATTCAAGTATTTGGCTAAGTTTGACCAATGCAGCGAACACCTCGCACATGCACACAAAGTGTTGTTCAAGTGGAAAAGCGATTGTTTAAAATACCATACCCTAGAATTAAATAAAATATGGTATACAATTTTATATATTTTTACAAAAATAAGCTCAGGAATGTGATATTATAAGTTATTATTATTCACTACCGAGATTCAAACATTTATTTCAGATATTAAAGACTGTAATTGTTGTTTTATATTTACAAACTATTATTTTTTTGTTACAAGAATTAACAGTCTTACAGTTTTAAGTTATCTGCCTGTCGATCATAAAAAACTTTGTTTTCTTCTTTTAATAATGTAAAAGGCATTTGATATGAAGTACGTAGCTAATAAGTAAAGCACTTAAGGCCGAATAATGTTATTTATTAGGCTTTATGAGACTACTTTGCTAATCTTAATCACATTCCAAAATTAACCATTATATCCTTGTCGGGTTTTATCAATAAATCCAGCACAACTGACTGCACTGACTGCAACGTCTACCAATAAAATACAACCAAAGAGTTCATTTAGTTTTGCGTAAATTTTCAGAAAATTAAAAAAATTAAACAAATACGCACCTTTTTTTGGCAGGAACTGTAAAGCGAGAAGGTGGCGTTCAAAGTGCGCGCAGATAAGCGGCAAATGTTTTGCTGTTCCCCCTGGTAAATACCAGTGAAATAGAGTGCCGACAGACTCATAAATCATAGGCAAACATTATTATATATTTATCTGTCTAGGTGGCAAAACAAGCGCTGACACGCGCTCGATCAGCTGATTTGTATGCTATGATTTGTGATGTCCGCCCACAGGCTATGAGCCCAAATGCTGTCTGCCAATTTTGGGCAGCCCCTGTAACGCACTGCATTAAATCTGTGTAATCTGCTGCTAAACAGCTATTAGTTTATTGGCCATCTTGTGTGCAGTAGTTCTCCGAATCAGACAAGTTCAATCAGCACTCAACTTCAGTAAACGCTAGCTGATAAGCTTTGAAGCGTTCTTGTAACCTTAGCTACATTGATTTCAATTTTAAGATAAACTGGCGCCTTTTAAAGGTAGCTTGCAGCAAATCCAAATTTTAAAGTAATTCTATAAGCACTGGTTTATTGTAAACAAATGTGAAAATTGAATTGAAAACTCGCAAATGTGTTAACTGAAGTATGAACTGCAATTGAAATTCAATTTAAAAATATAATTGTTGAATTAAATTAGGTGATCAAATTGCATTTTGTGAAGTTTCAAATGAGACTAATCAAATACAATTTATAACATTTCTAGCTAATACAATTGGTAAAATATAGATATTACCGGTTACAAAAAAAAACTTGATAATAGGCCAATAAAAATTTATGAATTTCAGTGTATACGTTTACACAAAATAATAATATTATTAATAAATAATATTTAAAATAGAATCCGGGTATCCGGCCCCCTGCTTGCTGCCTCAAAAAAAAAAAAATAAATAAATAAAATAAATAAAAAAAGAAAAATAATTAATATTATTATTATTAAAATCAATCTTCATTTTTTTTAAGAGATGAGTTCATTTTACTGCATTTTAGATATAACTATAGTTATTTATAGTTTTAAAAATAGCGCACCTCAAAGGCCATAATTTTCCGGTTATTTTGAGTCTTAAATTCAGCAAAGTCAATTGATAGCTGGCCAGCTACTACGACAGTGGTCGTTATCTAATCTGCTTACCGCACGCCACGCTAGACCCCACTGTGCGGCGGCCGTCCCCCCATTAAAAGAGATTGACATTGTGATAAGCGAAACAATTTGCATCACAAATCATTCCCGTTCCACGCAAAGCCCATTGACCATTGACGAATGTTTACGTCTTGTTTTGCAGGTGACGCGTATAAATGGCCGTGCAGCGTCTCAATTGGATTCAGTGTGGAACTGGATTCCAATCAAGCGGCAGCAGAATGTTTCTGAGCAAGGGTCTCGTTTGTGTTGCCCTCCTGGCGCTGGTCCAGGCCCAGTTTTCTCCCAACTACCAGAGCGGGCGCAACGGCATGGTCCACCTGTTCGAGTGGAAGTGGGATGACATTGCGGCCGAGTGTGAGAATTTTCTGGGTCCCTACGGCTACGCCGGTGTGCAGGTGAGCTATGCACAAGCTATTCCTTGCTACAGCTAGTTAGAGATGCCCTTCGTAGGTCTCGCCGGTGAATGAGAACGCGGTGATCAGCAATCGGCCGTGGTGGGAGCGCTACCAGCCCATCTCCTACAAGCTGACCACTCGCTCCGGCAACGAGCAGCAGTTCGCCAGCATGGTGAAGCGCTGCAACGATGTCGGCGTGCGCACCTACGTGGATGTGGTGTTCAATCACATGGCCGCCAATGGCGGCACCTCGGGCACTGGCGGCAGCACTGCCGATCCCAGCTCGAAGAACTTTCCGGGCGTGCCGTTCTCCTCGCTGGACTTCAATCCCACCTGCTCCATTACGAACTATGCCGATCCCACTAATGTGCGCAACTGCGAGCTGGTCGGTCTGCGGGATCTCAACCAGGGCAATTCGTGGGTGCGCGACAAGATTGTCGACTTCTTGAACCATCTGACGGAGCTGGGCGTTGCCGGTTTCCGTGTGGATGCCGCCAAGCACATGTGGCCCGCCGATCTGGCCGCCATCTACGCCCGTCTGAACAATTTGAATACCGCGCACGGCTTCAGCTCCGGCGCCCGGCCATATATCTTCCAGGAGGTGATTGATTTGGGCGGCGAGGCCATCTCCAAGGACGAGTACACGGGCATCGGCTCCGTCACCGAATTCCGTCACTCCGACTCCATTGGCAAGGTGTTCCGCGGCAAGGATCAGCTGCGCTATCTGACCAACTGGGGCACCGGCTGGGGCTTTGCCGCCTCCGATCGCTCTCTGGTGTTTGTGGACAACCATGACAACCAGCGTGGACATGGGGCTGGCGGCGCCGATGTGCTCACCTACAAGGTGGCCAAGCAATACAAAATGGCCTCCGCCTTCATGTTGGCCCATCCCTTCGGCACACCGCGCGTGATGTCCTCGTTCGCCTTCGATGACACCGACCAGGGACCGCCCACCACCGATGGCCAGAACATTCGGTCGCCCACGTTCAACAGCGACAAGTCCTGCGGCGGCGGCTGGGTGTGCGAGCACCGCTGGCGCCAGATCTACAACATGGTTGGATTCCGGAATGCCGTCGGCGATGCCCAGCTGCAGAACTGGTGGGACAATGGCAGCAATCAGATCGCCTTCAGCCGCGGCGGCCAGGGCTTTGTGGCCTTCAACAACGACAACTACGACCTGAACAGCTCCCTGCAGACGGGTCTGTCCGCCGGCACCTACTGCGATGTCATCTCCGGCGAGAAGAGCGGTTCCGGCTGCACCGGCAAGTCCATCACCGTTGGCTCCGATGGACGTGCCAACATCTCCATTGGCAGCTCCGCGGAAGATGGCGTCGTTGCCATCCATGTCAATGCCAAGTTGTAAGGCAATATCCCTAATCCAACCCCCCAACCCCCCTCTCAACTAGTACACAATGAGATTATTTGCGTTTAGATTATATCGAAGAACATAAAAGAAAACGACTTTCAATTTACCTGTTGAAGTGCTCAATTTTTTTTCCTCATTTTTTATCGAGTGACAAACCCTTTTTGGCTTGTGTCCTGGCCCGAAGCTGCTTATCACAATTAACGGCACAATAAGGCAACGCTTAAGTGTAAGTTACGTGGATTCAAGAAAATATTGGGTGGCAAAGAACATGCTGACATCCTGATCTTGAGATACCAAATTTTAAAAATAGTTTCTACTTCATGTTTTGGTATGGACATGAATTTAATAATAATAATTTATTTGGTAACGAACAAAAATACGTTACCAAAAAAAAAAAGAGTTAAAAATATAAAAAAAATTAAAACTAATATCAAATATTACTAATTTTTAATCAATCATAAAATGTATAAATTGTGAGTATTTAGAATTGATATAATTAATTCATGTAAAAAGAGAAAAATTTATCTTTCTCTGTGCCCCGTCCGGCATACCCCGGTTGACACACTTTTACAGCGTATACGAAACTAATTAAATTGCACAATACAAAACGCTAGATGGGTCAACATTGATAAGAGTCCATTAGGTAACTGACAGACGCAGGTGCTAGGTGCTAGGCAAGGTGAAAGGTCAAAGGCTGCTTCAGTTGCAGCTGCTGTTGTCCCTCCGAAGTGGTAAATGAAAGAATTAAGCCAAGCTATGGCCAAAAACTCAGCACTCAGCGTCAGTTTTCTAATGCTGATTTACGCAATGAGTGACCATAAAAACCTACATAAATACGAGCCATTATCCGGCAACTTACATGCCAAACATATCGCACAACATTATCATTTGTCAGCACACCCTATCGCATGCCCTCTCTTTCTACAACTCCCCCACTCTCTCTCTCTCGCACTCATTGGGTTTCTGTGCATGCAGTTATTTGTAGCAAATTTTGCGCTTGGTTTGGGGGAAGTGCGGACCATAGCTTGCATTTAAATCTATAGAGAGCAAATAAGAGTGCAGCTGGCATACAGGAGAGCTGCGAGTCCTGTGCAGAGTGGAGTCCTTGCACAGTTTTGTTGCATAAAAATATGCACTCATAACTTGTGTCCATGACTTGGCTTGATATGAATGAATGTGTGCAGCTCTATCAAAGGATTTTCATGTCATTTGCTAAAGGTCAAGTGAGTCAGGAGCACACAAAACACACGCATGCAAGCCAGGATTCAGCCAGGACACAACCAGGACGCAGCCAGGACGCAGCCAGGACTTAGGGTAATGTATGCACACAGTTAACTAGCTTGCATTTTGTGTGTGTTTGCACCAGTTTCCTGTTGCTGCTGCTACTTCCTGTATGTGTCCATGTGTGTGTGCGTGTGTGTGTGTGTGTGTGTTGGTGTATTGTGTATTGTAAATATATACAAAACAGCGCATAATTCTTAATAAAGTCATAAAATTGCAAAGTAAATCAGTTTTTCTGAGCTAACGCAGCGCAGATAAACTCGACTTTTTATTACACAAAACGCAATTTTCATATGCTGCCTGGCAAAGATTGTGATTTAGCAAGTGTGTGTGTGTGTGTGTGTGTGTGTGCCAAACCAAATCCATCTGCATAAAGCATCAGAGAGCAAAAAAATCACAAGTCCCATCAAATGTTGTGTATATATAAAGGCCATGGCATGTCTAGATTGCTTCTTAGGGGGCCACAACCAAACTTTGCGGCAGACTATGCCAACACACACACACACACACACACACGTATTTACATATATACGACAGGGCATATAAAAAAATGAAATTAATTTAAAATTGCTGACAAAGGAGATGGCGCAGGGAACGCCTCGGTCGTATTTATGCAAAATATCAAAATATAAAAATATGATGCGAGTTGCTGCTTGTTGCGGTTGTCGGTTGGTTGGTTCATCTGGTTGGTCTTTCTCCTTGTTCTCGCCATTGTCAAAGCATCGCAAATGGCAGCGCACACGTGCAGAGGCCCTTAAGGACCGCTCCCGGGTCTGGGAGTTTGAGGCTCTTTTCCACCCCCGCCTTAAATGCGCGCTTCATTTGACATTGTCTGGCTGAAAATAGCCAAAAAGTGCCTTTATTGAATATTCACTATTCACTTTTAAGCGCTTTAAAGTATTCACATCGACTTAGCGAACAATTTCAAAGTATATCTGATGCACAGTTTCTCCATGTGGGGGCATGTGGTATATTACAAATAATAAATATTTGATGTCTGGCGGTGTCTCTTTCTCTCTCGCTTTCTCTCTCCCGGCATCAATTTCGTTTGAAGCTCAATGCAGGTGATATGCCCAAAGCTGCTTTGACACGCCCACTTATTAGCCAAAAAGAAAAATAAAATTACCAAATATTGAAATGGTAGAATTACACAAATTTCTTCAGTTAATCATCTGACATATGGGGTTGCCACGCCCACTTAATCAGCTGTGGTGGGAGTACAGTTGGATGTTGTTGACTAAAAATATTCTGCTTGTATTTATTTCTGCATGTTTTTCATTTCACTTATTTTTACTTATTTCTTATGTTAAATCTAAATTCTGGAAATTCAAGATCTGTCTATCATACAGCTGAGTGTGTGTGTGTGTGTAAATGCGCTCACTCCGCACATGCTTTCAATTTAACGTCAGTTGGATAACATTGCTACCCTTTGCTGGTAAACATGTCCTGACAGCCTGTCAAACAAGTTTCAAAGCTGACTTTTAAATATTAATGCCTCGTTGGACGTTTCTAATGCGGTCGCTGCCATTGGCAAAACTCGTATATTTCTTATTAGTGGAGTTTACGAATTTTCCAAGGGGGGTCAAACGAATTGAGGGGAAACTTTTCGTTCCATAAGTTTTTTCATATTTTGTATAATAAGAGATGTAAGGCATAAGGAAAAGGCATCGGAGGAAAAAGAATTTATTAGACTTTTAAGGTCTAGAAAACCCAATATCCAGATTATCTTTTATAAAAAAAATCGGTCTTGCGTACAATTAAAAACTTAAAAAAATTGCTTATTTTTTACAGTTTTTTTTTGTCAAGTATTTAAATTTAACTGAAGATTAACTAACTAACCCATTAAACATTATAACATTTGAAAAAAATTGGTTAAAATGCTTTCTGTAAATATTAGCTTTAATATAAATCAACATTATTATTGTTTCACCGCTGAAAACGTTCATCATAAATATGTTGATAAATTTATTGTTTTTAATTGCACGATGAGTAAAAAGAGATAATTCTGGCCACAAATTGTTACCGCATGCAATCAAAATTCTAAGGCCCCAGAACAAATAGCAAGTGCAGCGTAAATGGACGCAGGATATTAGAGCTTTTAAAAATTACGTTTACCGACATTTATCTTCAATTTTTTATGCGACCAACTGCGGGCAGCGCAGTACCCAAAAAACAGCAAAAAAAAAACACAGAAATAACAACAAAAACTACGCGAATAAACTGTCCGCCGGACAGACAGAAATATAACAACAACAAAAAAAAAAAATGAAGCAGAAAAACAATTTGATTTAGCTGCAGGCAAATATTAAATGCATGTGAACAGAGTAAGATAGATAACATGGCCGAATGCGAGAAAGAGAGAGTTGCAGGGAAGAGAGAGCGAGGGGGAGGGGACAGCAGGACAGCATCAAAATCAACAAGGAATAAGGCGAAAAGCAGCGGCGACTGCAGCCAGAACGCGGCCGCGAATTGTAGCCACGCTGACAGGCAGCGGAAAGCACATTTGTAACGATAACGTTCGTTTCTAATTCTAAACTACCAACAGGGTGTGTGCGTCAGTGTGTGTGTGTGTATCTATGTGTGACCATTAATTTTGAGCGCGTTTAACATGAAAACTACATGGCACAACTGATTTCGTGCACCCAGTGCAAACACTGGCCACACACTGACACAAAACACACGCACACAACAAACACACACACACACACTCATACAAGCACAGATAGTTCATGCCCGGGAGCCAACAATGAAACAGTTATACTATAAATAAGTAAGCAAGAGGGCGAAATATAAAACAAAAAAAGAAAGAAACGAAAGGCAAACAAAATAAAACGGCGAAATAGCAAAACCAAAATGTAATGGGAAAAGCACAAAAAGCGGGTCAGCGAGCACAAAATGGCAGCAATGATGATGGCGGATGCCGCCGCCGACGAGCGGAAGCTGACGAAAGCGCAAAAAAGAAGCAGCAGCAGCAACAGCAACAGCGGCAGCAGCGTGTATGAAATGCAGATATTGTGTCCAGCAACAACTCCAACTCCAACGAGCATGCCTCGTACATCAAGGCGTGGTGCGTATTTTACGCAAAATAAAACAAATAAAAAACTTTAAAAGACAACAAACTAACAACAGCCAAACAATCTACATGTGTGCGTATGTGTGTGTGTGTGTGTGTGCAGACGAAATAATAAACAGCGTGGCCACAGCGCGCGTTCTTTTGCAAAACGAGAATCAGCAGCTTTACTTCACACACACACACGCATACACACGTACAAGCGGGCGCACGCGGCGTATGCGTTACGGCAAAGTAAATAAGTGCGCTCAAAAGTATGCAGCAGAAAGTAAGCACCAACGCAACTGCTGCAAAATGTAAGTGCAATATTTATACAAACATGTGCTAGCAAAGTGTGCAGAGATGCCAAAAACAATTATCGTTTTCAAATTTTTACAAACTTTTCTAATTATACCCTGTAAGCATTTGCAATAATGTAAATGATATATTGCAAGCATTTACAACTGATCTATATGTAACTAGGTGAACTCGAATACTTTAGATGCTGTTGCTGCCATATATTATAGCTGATATTCGGAAATTTATAATAACAATCTCATTTCCAAACCAAGCTAAAGACAAAATAAATTACTTTTAAAATAAGAAAAATTAGGCACCTCATTTTAATTGTATACACGTAATCTACATCTTATTAATTTTAATTTGTGTATGAGCAAATGTCTTTCAGTGTACATAAAATTTGAGTACTGGGTATCTATCAGTTGAGCACGGGCATAATATGTGTAATTGTGTGTTAGGCTCATTTAGAATTGGCTGCAGGCCATCTACTAAAGCAATCTTCATTGATTGATGACTGTTAAAATTTGTCTGTCACTTAAAAATGCAATAGTTTATTTGTGCGCTTGTGCGTGTGTGTGTGTGTGTGTGTGCTTAAATGCCTCTGTGCATGCCCAATGACATGTTGATTGTGATTACGTTTGTGATTGCTTTATCGTAGTTGTTGGTGTTGTTTCTGGGCAAAATCAAACCGCTAATTACTGAGGCGCGCCTCAAGGCGACAGCAGCTGGCAACACTCAACGTCATTAGCATCTGAGTGAATAATACAGGCACAATGGCAACTCTGCACACTGACAGCTGCTGAGCTCAATTTCAAAGGACATTCTTACTGTCAGTTGGTAAGCAGCTTGTAAATTTAATGAGAAATGCATTTCAATTCTGACACTCAAATAAAGCTGTGAAACTTTTGTCGTCGCTTTTAGTTCTGTTGTTAAAGTTAATTAGTTGTTGTCGCAGCTGTTAAATTACAGTTAACAGTTAACTACGAATGCTGCCGTAGGGCTGGCAATGCGGAGCTGACAAATTACGCATACGCCAGGTGTTGCATTGATGCCACTTCAGGCAATTAGGTCAGCCGTGTCTGAAGAGCTGCCGTATGCTCGTTCTCAATGAGATATGTGACTAAATGGGAGGGGGAGGGGTATGAGCCAGGTGAGGTGGCTGCAAATGTCATTGTCACATCTTGAACACTTTTTGTGTCCTGCTGCTGCTGCTGCTGCTGATGCTGCTGCTGTTGATGCTGCGTTGACATGCACATTATTAGGGCATCCTGTGGCAGGACTCGAATGCTGCATTGCCACTGACAACAACTACGTTAGCATCTGCCTGATAAACAGGCTTTGGCCCCGTCTTCTGTCCTTTCCTGCTCTGGCCTGGCCTGTTGCCCAACAATGTCAATTACCAGCGCCCGAACACATGAGCCTCATGTCGAATTATCACTCAGCATCTGCCACTGCAGCAGATTTCCACATCCTTTTTACCTCTTCGATTTATTTTTTCCCCTTATTTTTTTCGTTCGTTTCTATTTTCCTATTTGTTTTTTTGTGCCCAGTGTGTCTTTCTACTTTAAGTGCTATGCAAATAGCTTTGCTGGTCCACTGCTGTTGTTGCTGCTGGCTTCCGACTGATTTCGTCCTTTTATTCTTTTGTCGACCCGCTTTCAGCAAAAGCCATTGCCATTCATTCAGACTACGTGTGTGTCTGTGTGTGTGTGTGTATGTGTGTGTTTGCTAGTGTGAGTGTTTAACTTGCGGCCAGCTTGTGGTGTTGCGTTTGTGTGTGGGTGCGTGGGTGAGCGTCCTTGTGTATGCGTGTTCGCCATTTACTTTTTATTGGTCAAGTTAAGCATTTTGTGTTTAGCATTTGAACACTTGAAATTGTTTGTCGATTTGTTAGCTGTTTGTTCACAGCCAAATTGCCTGTCAACAGGACAAATGGTTTAAGACCCCAACACTTCCTTTCTCTTTTGTGACTGACGAAAGTGTTCTGTCCATTTTCGATGCTTACAGGTAATTGTTTTTGATTTAAAACAGGTTTTACTTAATTTTAACTAGCCGAGAATTAGTTTTTGTTTTTAATTTATAAAATTATTATCTTTGATTATTTTTATTTTCTTTATTATATGTTCTTTTAAATATAAACTTAAAATAAATTTAAAGTTAATTTTCGGGTGCTATAAAACCTGTTTATATATTAGTTTAGGCAAATAGTTTTTATTTCAATATTGGATTCCTCTGGTATACAAAATACCCATTATAAATTGCGGCGTTCTTGCCTCAAGCGATGAAATAATGTTTTTATTCATTTGTTTTCCTTTCAGGTTTTTTTTTTTTTTTTTTTTTTTTTTTTTTTTTTTTTTTTTTTTTTTTTTTTTTTTTTTTTTTTTAAATACTTCCTTCTGTTTGTTTTTTTTCTTATTGTGGATTGCTCGTTTATTGCATTTTACGGTGCAGTAGATATGTTTTTGGTTTATTATTACGCTCGTTGCGCTTCTTTTTGGCAGCGTTGTCAACACAACCAGCGGGCAGGAAGAGCCGGGTCCGGGTCCGCACCTGCAACTGTGCGCCGGGCTGACAATGTAAATGTTTGGGTAGGTGGGACAGAACTAATATATGCTCTGTATTATAAATAAGCGCATTTTTTCAGTTTTGTTTTTTCCTTCACATTTTTCATATTTTTCCGCTTCTGGTAAATGTATGCAAGGTAAGATTTTTCGAAAATATTTCATTTTCGTATTTATTTTATTGCACAACAAGAATTTCTGCTTAAATGCGCACCGGGCTGTGCTGCCTGTGTCGATCAATCAATCAATCAATTGATGGAAAGTGGCGTGTGGATAATTAATGCCAGCCGCACTCGCTTATAAAGAGGAGGCCATTTAAGTCGAATGCTTAACGTTTAATCAAGTGCTCAGTTTGTGATTTGTGTGCGAGATTCGTGCCCAAAGCCGCAGCTGACAAACTTGATAAGGTGCCCGGTCAAGACGGCGGTCAAAGGGCACGGCGGGGGCATAAATTAACGCAAAAACCTCAAGCGATTTGGGTGAGCGAGTGGAAATTGATTTGTACCTAATGGCTTATAGCTGTGGCATGGCCGATAAGTTAAGTGGCTTAGAACTTGGCCAAATGCTGCGCAACTTAAAATGTAGTTAACAAACAAAATAAAAAAAAATTGCTAAACTAGCACGCCCGCTGATAAATTGCCCGGCCAGACAGTTGGCTACAAGAAATCAAACTAAATTAAGCGGCAGATGAACTGAAGGCGACGCCTCCCAAAAAAAAGTAGCACAACAAATGAAAAACTTTGCAACAAGACCAAAGGAGGGAAGGGGCTTGGAGTGTGCTATATGCCATTTAAATGCGAGCCACGTTTCGAACGATGTGAAAAGTGGGCCTATACTTTCAATACGGTCCACATACACACACACACACACACCCACACACACTCATGAGCTCACACATCCATCCATGCAAAGCTTAGGGGCCACAACACATGACAAAATATATTTGCAGCATGTGGCAAGTATCTCAGCAGCAGATAAAATTGCTGCTTAATAAAATTATGAAGAGCTGCAGCTAAACAACAACAACAACAAATGCGAAACACTTAAAGTTTAAGTGTAATTGAAAACGACAAAAAAAGAAACACGCAAAAAATAAAAAATAAAAGTTCGCCTGCAAAATCCTGTCGCCTGCCCCCCACTCCTTAATTTACCTTTATGTGGTCTCACTTCAAATAAACCTCAAGTAAAACTTGGCAAATTCCTTGGCAAAATACACACATAAAAGCTGCCATTGGCTACGTCCGTTGCAAAAGAGCAGCGCAAGCGCTTAAATGTTTGTTTATGCAAATGTTGCGCATACGCCACGTTTGACGCCTCAGGTAAAAAATGCCGGGCAGCGTTTGACGTTTGCGTTGTGTGTGTAAAAAGTTCAGCGTTTACATTATATATTTACTGCCTAACTGGCAGTGGAATTTCGCATGCGACAACACACATTTTAAGACCCTGCCGGAGTTGAAAAGCACGCATCAATAACTTAGTTCGGATCAATTTATCAATTAAAATTTACTTAAATTTTCTCAAATTATTTTTGAGAACATTTTTGTTGTGCGCATTATAAACGCAATAAATTGCGGTTAAATTATACATAACCCTTATTTAAATTATTGAGCAGCAGATACAGCTTTTTACTTTTTAATCTCTAATCTGCCCATCATAATTTCCTGTAGAACGGTGCCTACCGCGTCTCAACAGCAGCTTGATTGCTGCCACACGCAGTCACCGTTATAATTTGTTGTGCGTGTGTGTGTCTTGCTAATACATCTTACAAAACACATATGCAAATTTCAACTTCTAATCGACTCTTACCGAACTTTGAACTTTAAATGTTTTATCCTGATAGAATTGAAACGTGGATGGAGCCTGTTTGTTTGGCTTCTCTTATATTAATTTAAATATTAATGTTACCAGCGAAAAGTTTTCAATAAATATGCGAGGAATATGTATATATGATGTCTTAAAACAACAAGAATTTTTTTTACGTTTTTATTTATTCTGACTTTATTTTCTTTTGTTAGCCCATGCAAATCATTTTAAAAATAAATATATATCTTCTTTAATTTGAAAGCATCTTTTTGTTGTTGCTTGAAGGGCATTTAAAAATAATAATAAATGTGAGGCTAAATGCGTAGTATCCTTCCAGGTGAAAGACTTGACTTAGAAGGCGACAACTTTTTGCTGGGTAGGAGTAAAGTTGCCTTTTGATGACCTTTTTTGTTGTTTGGTTTTATATTGTTGTTGTTGTTGTTGTTTGCCTTTATCACACCACATTGTTAGCTGTTTTATTTATGTGGAAAGTTGTACAATTAAGTTGTATTTTACTGCAAAATAAAAATAATTATTTCAACTTGTTGGGCACTACAATAATTATTGCTATGTTTGGTATATAATTCAACGCAGCTGCAAAATAAAAAGGTAAAAATAAAAAAATATGCAAATGCAAAAAGTCAGCGAAACTTTGTCGTCTGGTGTGTCAATGCTGCATGTTCTCCGATTTCGCGTGACAAAACTTAATTAAAGGCAGAGCGCAGGACAACAGGCATTTGTCATTTGTAGCATTTATCGAGGCTTTGCCTCATTAACCCCCTTTTCGGACTGACCTTGAAAGTTCTTTTCTTTTCCATGCGACAGCTTAAAATTGTATGACAGTTTTGCTTTTGCATATCACCAGATGGAATTTAAGTGTATATTTCTGCATTTACGTCTGTCACCGTGAGGCAATATTTAATTAAAACTCAGCTTTTACCGCATTAACTTTATGTCATTTGCCTGTTGGCACCGAATACATAGAGACAGAATACCCCAGGCGATATACAGCATGGTTTTCGTGCTCTGAATTCATACGAATTTTAATAAATGTCATGTTTTGCATGCAGTTTGCTGGCTGAGTGATTGATTTATGTCACAATATTTGCCTGGCAAATCCATCGCAATCTGCTCTCTCTGTGGCTCGGATTCTGACCCTTTGCCAGGTAAGCAAACCACAACGAAGGGCAACAAATCAATGTGAGGGTGTGTGTGTGATTTACAAACTGTGCAAAATTAATTTCAACAGCTCGTCTGAGCTACATATCAACTATAGTACAAAGCATAAAATTTATATAAAATATGATATATTTTTGTCCATGAATTTTACACAGTTTTGAAATAAGACACATTAACAAATTAAAAGTTTTCTCTTTTTGCATGCACTTAACAAAGTTTTAAGCAATAAGAATTTTTGTTTCGTATCCTCAGTGCTCATTATTTAATAAAAATATTTTAAGTTAGGTTCAGTATAAACGTCCAAATGTCAATTAGTTTTAATGCTATCAAATTAAAACATAAAAGTAAGTTAATTTAACAGTTATGCCCTAGAAAACCTTGTCAACTCTTTGCTAACTTCTCCGCATTTAATCTTTATTCAAAAAAAGAAAAAACAAAAATTGAAAATCTGAATATTCGCCGGATTTAGTTATTAAACTTTTAGCTGTTGGACTTGTCAGACACAAACAGCGCCCGCAAAAAAAGTGGCATTCGATTTATTTTTTGGCTTTCAATTTGCGGTGGCCTGCCAGAAGCGTTTAACGAGCGCATTTCTGTGGTGCGCTCTGTTACCAAAAGGCCAACTGTCAAAGCATTGCGAAATCTTCAAGCCAACTGTCATAAATGTCGACATCATTAAAATGTCATAAAGTTGCGCCAGGCGGGCCCACTAAACCACCCGCACAGACATGCCCCAAACAACAACAACAACAGTCACAACAACTGTTGTAGTAAGTAGATGGAGACGCTTTCAAAAATGTGCAAAAATTTCGCGCACTTCCGTTACATTTCGCATCCTTTTTGGCTGTTTATTTTTTTGGCGGCGCTTCCTTTAGACAAACCGCTGCGGATGCAGCCGAACGAACCCAACCCAAGCCAGTCAACCACCCGCCACATTTTGAGGCAGCACTTGCTGCAAAATGACAAAGCAAGTTGCAACAACTATTTCCCGTAAAGAGAGAGAGAGAAAAGTGGGGGTGGGCTGTTGGGGCTATAGAAACTGCAGCAGTTCATGAAAATTTCATTTTATGAAAATACTCGTACTTGTATTTTTATAGCACTTACTGCCGCAGCGAATGAGTCAGTGGCAGCCAGGACTCGCCGATGTGATGGCATTTGAAAGTTTCGAGTGTTGATGCCACAACAAGTCCATTAAAGTTTCTAATGGGCGTGTCAAATGAAGCGTTTACCGTCCGCATTTTTTGATTTGGTCAGGCCGGCATTAATCATACGCACTGTGGCCAAAAAGTGCTCCAATTAAGAGATCTACATAAATAAATCTCTAGCTAAATCCAAAAGTAAACAATAATCGTTTGTTCAACTCGCAGTTAATAAACGCTGGCTGAAATCGAAGCCATTAAAATATATTTCGAGGGCATTTTATTTTGAAAGCTAATTAAGTGCGGCCATTAGAAGCGAGCAGCGTTGCCGTAGGAAACCAGGGTCGAGGAGCATTGAAGCCAAGTTCGATTAATGGGGCGCAACAAGCAAGCAAGCGAATCTCACACACACACATACACAAACATTGAATTAAAGTTCAATTGAGCAAAGCAAGCCAAGGGTCGCTAATAAAGCTACTAATAGCCAGGACTTAGGATAAGCAATACAAACAGCTGTTTAAATTTCGTTGCGGATCAGGCTTTTATTGATCGAAATCGACATAGCTGCAATATAATATCCTGGCTGTTAATTCTTGTCGTCCTCATAGTCCGAAGAGTCGGACTGATAGGGGTCCGTGACCAGGTGCACTTCCTTGTAGTGTATAATCGTGATTACTATGCCGATTACCTGAAACGCAAATAGCGCAATATTATCGCGTGCTATTTCCATTTCAATGTTGGCCAAATAATCTTGAAACATTTGGCGACACCCCGCGCAATTGGGCAGCTCACAGCAGGAGGCCTTCGACCAGGTGCGATTCGAGATAATATAATCGATTTGGCCATTTTGGCCGCAGCAATCGAAGAGTCCCTCGATTCCCTCCATTTCGTCCTGCATCCACAGGTCGCTCAGCATTATATTCGTGTAAAACACAAACATGCTGCCATAACTAACATATCGTGAGATCGCAATGCACAACGTGTATATCATTAAATTGAAGCCGGCTATCATGTAGATGGCGAACTTGATCATTGTCGGACGCTTGCTCATCTGTATGCCCAGTATGGCGTTCAGCAGGTAGACGACCAGGCAGAGGCAGCGATTGAAGAACACACGGCCGGACAGGCCAATTACGCAAATCGAAGTTTTCATTTTCGACAAGTGTGGCGACTGTAGGTGATTGTAAAGATCAACCATAAATATAATGGTCACCGCCACCAGCACAATGTTGATCTCAACAACAAAACCAGGAGAGACGTGTAGCCAACCCAACAGCTCGCCCATGTTGTGTCTTCTCTGACTTTTCTCCTTCTGACTGAAATATGATACAATGTTTATTTACTTTGAAATCAAAATGCTTAAAAAGCAGCCAGCATTTTTTTCTTTATATTTTTTTTCTTCTTCTGAAGTTTATCCCAAAGCCAACTGGCTAATATTCACATTTTTGCCTGTTGGCTGGTGTCCTGTGGCCGTCGCTTCAGACTTGTTGCTGGGGCTTCAAGTGCAAATGAGTTTGCTTTTGGGCAATAAAAGGTGGCACCTGTTGCGATGTACGCAACCCCCCAACGGCAAAAAAGGGAAGCCACTGCTAGAATAACAGGCAACCGAAATTAAATATTTGCGCGTCAGCCAACTTGATGTTGATTGCTCATGACACCCCCTTGCCCCCCTTATCCGCAAATATACTCACTTCGCAGAAGAGCAAAAAAAAAAACAAGAAACAAGGCAACGTGATATTCTGTATATGTTGATAAAGAAATTTTGACAGAACTGTTTTTTATTTTAATAATATTTAATCGATACGCATTTCTAATTTTAAACATAAGCTATTATCGGAGCAGGCAAATTACTCTGAAAACTGCCAGACAATTTAACCCCAAAAAATAAAGCCCAAGTCACGCTTTGACAGGTGTAGTAGTCCGTCCGATTGAAACTTTGGCGGCAACGGAACCTAAAACACGTATTGTTCTTGTCTGGACAACGACCCCAGCTGCAGTTTGTTCATTTAATTAAGAAACTGTGACAGACTTTAACCAGGCCCCCGTAAAGGTGTCAGACTTGAACGGAAAACTTTTTAATTAAGCACTTTAAATTCCGAAACCCTCAATTAAAGTTGCAAACATTTTGAACAACTCACTCGAATAATGCGAAACGATACCGTTACCCGCTTACACTATCTACCAGACCTGTCACAAGTCGCCGGCTAATTTTGGGCATTTCCCACCGTGGACAAGAAAAACATTAAAAAAAAGGCCGCAGCGACACTTCCGCTATCCAAACTTCAACAAAGAAAACGGCGAAAACAATGAACGTCGCTGCGGAAACTGCTCCGAAATCAGAGAAAAGAGCGAAAAGTCACTGCACAGCGAAATTATGCCATTGGAATTTTTACCTTGAGCGAGTACGATTGCATTAGGCTTAAAGGTCCTTTTTATTGCACCTAAAACGTCAGCTGACGTTTTATTTGATGCATTTGAAAGAGATAAAAAGCCACTGTTGTATTAAAATAAAATATATATATTATATTGCATATTTTGCATTCAATTCCCTATTTAACTTAATTTTTATTATGTTAACACTTATTTGAATATTATTTTATATACTAGTTTTAAACATGTTATTACAGAAAATAAAATAATTTTGCACAGTTTCATTTAATTGAAATTAAATGTTATTGCCTTAAGCAATACTATAATTAAAATAAAAAGATATGTTGTTGAAATATTTAAAAACAACATTATTTAATTACGTGTATGTACTGCCAATGGCGTATTTAAACAAATATGTTTTGGTATTTATTTTCCGCCTACAACAAAGAAAGCCAATTGTTAAAGAAGCATCAGTTTAAATTATAAAAGAAATTTAAAAACTGCTGTTTTATAAAACGTTTACGAGAGCGAGAGCATATGAATTGAATTTATTTAATGTACAGTAAATGTTTAATAGCTTCTACCAGTTTTAATGATTATCTCTGGCTTGAGTGGAATGATCCGCCAATAAGTGGTATATATTTTCATAATTATAGTATCAGAAATTGAAATATTTTATTTCGCTAGGTAAGTACATGTGTATTTTATTTATTTTCACACTGTCACTTGAATGTAAATACTTTAATATTTACCTTTTTTAATGTTTTTTTTCGATTTTATTATTTGAAACATTGCTCAACTTTAAACTTTAAATTCGTTTAAATCGATTGGTAGATTTAATTGCAAATTGAATTTTTTTATCGTTCAATGTGAACAGTCGCAGATTGTACAGCAAGATTCATCAATTATTTGTAGGACAGTGTAAGCTTTAGCACTTCGTCAAGTGTTACGTGTCAAGTTATTTCGGTGAAGGAAGCCTTAATTGATTTTAGCTAACGCGTTTAAAAGTGTTGGCCATCAATTTTGCACGGCGATGAACTCTGATGGGTTTATAATCACAGGATTCATGGACTATCAAGTGCCATATAAAAGGCCATCCCATGGACGGTCAACAGCCAGTTACAGTTGCAACATGCTCCTGCGTCGCATCTTTCCCAGCATGTACACGGTGCCGGACACCAGCCCCGCTGCGTCTCGCCGGGCCACACTTTATTTGTTGCGCTGCATTTTCCTGATGGGCATCCGGACGCCGCCCAAGAGATTCTTTTTCATCTACTGCCTGTGGAGCTTTGTGTTGAATCTGAGCTCAACCTTTTATCAGCCGATTGGCTTCCTGACCGGCTACATCTCGCATCTGTCGGAGTATGCGCCCAGCGAGTTTCTAACCTCGCTGCAGGTGGCCTTTAATGCCTGGTCCTGTTCCGCCAAGGTGATCATTGTCTGGGTGCTCGTCCGACGCTTCGACGACGCCAACGACATACTCGATGAGCTCGACAAGCGCCTGACGCAGCCCGCTGAACGCGCCCAAACGCATCGCGCCGTCTCCAGAAGCAATCGCATCTTCTTCTGCTACATGGCCGTCTACATTGCCTATGCGACGAGCACAGCGGTGAGCGCCGCTGCGATGGGCGTGCCCTCCTTTCAGAACTATTATCCGGGGCTGGACTGGCGCGCCAGCCGATGGCAATTCTGGCTGCAGTCGGGTCTGGAGTACTTTGCCATGCTGGGCGCCTGTTTCCAGGATGTCTGCGTCGATTGTTATCCCGTTAACTATATGCTGCCACTGCGCGCTCACATGGCCATCTTTGCGGATCGTCTGCGTCAGCTGGGCACCGATCCCGAAGAGAAGCCCGAGCAGCGCTTTGACAAATTAATTGATTGCGTTAAGGATTACCAGATAATACTGAGGTGAGCTCGAATCATTTTATTTTCAGTTTTGCCGGAATTATTGCGCTGCTCTTCCAGGTACTGCGATAGTTTGCGTCCTTTGGTTGGTGGCACCATTTTTGTGCAGTTTTTGGTTGTGGGATTAGTCCTCGGTTTTACCCTTATAAATATTGTGATGTTTGCCAATTTTGGCTCTCGCATTGCGGCCCTGTCCTTCGTCTGTTGCATTATGCTGGAGACAACGCCCTTCTGCATACTCTGCAACTATCTGGCCGATGACTGCTTCAAGCTAGCGGATGCGCTTTTCGAGTCTAACTGGATCGAACAGGATATGCGGTATAAAAAAACCGTTCTACAGTTTTTGCAAATTCTACAGAAGCCCATTGCCTTCCTGGCCGGCAATATATTCTATATTTCTGTGGCTACGAATCTAACTGTAAGTTAAATACCGCTAAACGACTCAATTTTACTTTATATATTATTTATTTACATTTTGCAGGCAACCAAATTTTCATTCTCTGTTTTTACTTTGATGAAGCAAATGAATTTATCTGAAAAACTTTCAAAATCACCTGGAACCCGTATAAATGAAGCAGCGGAAATTTAAAAACAATTTACATTGAATTATTTTGCACCAGTAATAAACAGATTTTATCACTTTGCGAAGCTAAATAAATTAATATGATATTTGTGCTTTAAAACTCAAATTTTGAAAGGCACTTCTGAGTAGTACCAACACAAAATTACTTAATTGATTGAATAATTTATAAATAATAATCAACCTTACAACACTAATTATTCATAGACGATTGCACAACACTACAAAAAAAAAAGGGATATAAACTATATTATTTTTTATTTATCTATGTAAAAGAACAAATGTTGTTTAGCGGTTGACATTATAAAACAACTTATAAATTAAATATTTCAAAATACAACAAAAAATCACAATACAAACAAAAAAACACAAATTAACCAACACTACACAAATTTTTGATTAAAGAAATTATGTTACCAACACTACTCTGCAATAGACTAGATTTGTTAACAGTTGCTCAAGCTACATTAAACAAGTTAATAAATAAATAAGTTTATCGAGTATACAAAGAACTCAATCAGTTTTAAATTTTTCCGCAATATTCATTTGCTTGGTGATGGTGATGACTGAAAATGCAAATTTAGCGACCTAAAAAAAACGAGAAAACACAGAAAAACCAGTAAGAATTTTTCAGTCGGGTATAACCGACCCTGCATAACTTGTTCACAGTACAATTCAAGTTTAAAACGCTTGAAAGCTTTCATAAACAATATTACTATTTTTTTATAAATATGGAATTTAGGAATTGCGATCTTCAGTAAAAACTGTTATATATGTTATATATATATATATATATAGATTTTAATCAATTTGCCACGCCCCCGAGGACATTGCCAATATATCTTAATATTTTATTTGATGCGAATGTTCATGAATAAATATTCAATATTTCAAGATACTAGCTTCACTAACGTCAGACGGACGGACATTGCGCCTACCCAATTTCCTCTTGTCATTCTGTGAACGAGTATTAAAATTGTTATACATATGTATATATATTGATATATATGCCCTCGTCAGTGTCAACTCACGCTGATGTTGCTGCTCATCGATATCGGAAAGATGCCGCCGGCGATGAACGTGATGGGCTGCTGCACATTGTGTAGAAAGTACAATAGGGTCGACTGATATCGGCTGCCGGAATCTATCCAATTACTCTGGAAGATGGTGTGGGAAAGGGCTTCGCAGTCGTCCATAATTAGGTTGCACGTGTAGCAGAAGGGAAACGTCTGCATCAGGGAGATGATGACAAAAACGAAGGAGGCAATGCCCGTCCAGAGGTCCGAGAAATAGAACACATTGATCAGTGTGAGGCCGAGAACGAGGCCGATCAGCAGAAACTGTGTGAAAATTGTGCCCGATATGACAGGACGAATAAGGTCGCAGTATCTACAATGAGAGTGGAAAGAGATTGAAATAGTCGCTTACAAAAATTGTCTATGCCCACTTTAGTATCCGTTTGTGGTCAATGACGCAGTTGACCAGTGACTCGTAGTTCTCGTCCTCGGTTTTGGTGTCGTCGGTGCGCAGGCGGCGAATGCGCTCAGTGAGTATGTCCAGATGGGTGCGCAGGATGAGCGTGTAGATGACCGGATAGACATCCGACAGCTGGTCCTGCAGTACAGCACCGGACATGACAATGTACTCGAGCGTCGAGGCAATCCACAGTTTGAGTGTGCCGTCGTGCCAATCTATGAACGGATTGTACAGCTGCCAGGGCGGATGACCGCTCAGCACGCAGCTCAGATACGTGGAGCCCGCGTAGAAACAATAGACAATGGTGAAGATTAGAAATACATGATTGCCGCGCGCCACCACAGTATGGATTTTCTCACGCTCCTCGTCGCTGGTGCAGCGCATATCCATCGTGTTGAGCAGATCCCTGGCCTTGATCAGGCGGCTCAGCTTAGAGTAGGTGATGAACACCTTCACCGAGGAGCCGTACGCATTGATGCACACCTGCAGCGAGGTGAGAAACTCGCCGGGCGTAAACTGCTTGATCATCGTTATGTAGCTGCCCAGAAAGCCCAGCGGCAAATAGGTGGTGAACCACGTAAATGTCATCAGTGTCCAGGTGAGATACAAATAGCGCAGTATACCCGATTTGGGCGGCACCCAGCCAATAAACTTCATGGCCCGAAACAGATAGATGCAGGCATCCCGTGACTGTTTCTGCTCCGTCAGCGGAGCCGGCTTGGTGAGCTCGAAGAGCATCTTTGGCTGGATAACAGGCGTGTGTGAACCAGCCATCCAGTGTTGTCGCACTTATATAGGAGCTGAAATCGGGGCGGGCTGCTTTTCAATTCAGTGGAAAAGTTTGCCAACAAGTTTGAAGCAGTTCGCTGTTGTTCTAAATTATTCACTTGAGAATTTCTCGCTCTGCTCCGTTATGTTTAATTAACAGAGCGAGAAAAGCGAGCGATGAGTGCAGCGCGTCTCGTTTCTGTGCCGCATATTTCCACATGTTGGCTTTCCGGCCTGCATTAATGATGGCTCGCAAAAAGTTAACCAAACTGCCAAGAACATTGCTCATACGCAGCGTGTGCCGCCTCTTGGATATGCATCTAAATTGCTGCAAATAAGTTTTCAATTAAAGCCGTCGCCTGTTGACGTCCCACCCCCAAAAATAAAAATTTAAAATTTTAGAAATTTGACATTCAAACAGCAATTTTAAATCTACCAATGAATAAGATTACTGATGAGCTCTTTGAAAAACTAGACTATCAATTTGCCTACCACGGCCACTCAAAAATCAGAAAAATTCTTTATGCCCTATAATTTTAAAATCAGATTCAAAGCCTTTCATATAGATAAAAACATTTGCTTGCCACGCCCACAACCGCCAATTTTAATAAAGCAGCTTGCAATTCTAAAGTTAAGTTTACAAGGGCCACAAAGAATCGTCGTGATGTGAAGTGAAAACAGTAAATTGTGTCTGTGCAATATCCGTCTTGCTGTCTGTTCCTGGCCGTCCGTCTATCTAATTACTAATTACTACTTTAACTTTGTCAAAATTGAACCGATTTTCATGTTTTTTTCATGTTTGGTGGCATTTTTATCATAATTTGTCCGCTAGATTGAATCTACATTCACAATAAATGCATGTTTGAAAATAAAATTTTTTTAAAATTTTTTGTCAAAAAATCATGTGGTTCCCCCTTGTTAATTTTTATTTTTCATCGATTGTATTTGTCATAATTAGCAGAAAAACAACATTAAACATGGTTTTGGGGCAGTCAAATTTTTGGTCAAAAATCAAGCCAAAATCGACAAAAATTTTGACATGTAAAGCTCTTGGATCCACATCTTCCATATTTTAAATTCCCATAACTTTGTCAAAAGTGAACCGATTTTCATGCTTGATGGCATTTTGCTCATATTTTATCCTAAAGATTAATTCTACATTCAAAATATATGCATTCTGGAAAATAAATTTTTTTTGAATATTTTGGTCAAAAAAGCATGTACCACCC
>SCDY01000305.1:0-70663 GCA_004143825.1 Drosophila micromelanica
GAAAACTGTGGGAGATATAGGCATTTGCGGCGGGGTGGGGGCGCTGGAGGGCGTTCTAGTGGGCGTAGCCGGGATATCAAGGTCTCAATCTTTAGGGGAGGTCACCAGCTAGCATGCCAAATTTGGTGACTTTAGCTTTAAAATTGTGCAAATATGCAACACTTATCGATTCGAGCTATCAGGTATATCGGTTTTCGTTTGGGGGAGCATACCAGTAACATAAATCCCAAATTTGGTGACCCTAGCTCAAAAACTGTGGGAGATACAGCCATATCCGATTTTTAATGGCAGAGGCGCTGGAGGGCGTTCTAGTGGGCGTGGCCGGGATATCAAGGTGTCAATCTTTTAAGGAGGTCGCCAGCAATACACACACCAAGTTTGGTGGCTCTAGCTTTAAAATTTATCGATTTACGATTTTAGGTGTTATCGGTTTGCCACGCCCCCAATGGGCGCAGCCCAAATCCTTAACACTTTATTTGACGCGGGTACACACGAGTATATATCCAAAATTTCAAGTCTCTAGCTTCAATAGCGGCGAAAATAATTCCGTTCATACGGACGGACGGACAGCAAGACGGACATTGCACAAAATCAATATACTCCTTCACTTGGTGAACGAGTATAAAAATAATGCACTTTTTATTTTAATGTTAATGTTCTGGCAGTTCACATTAATGCAAGTTATCTTTAAAAGTGGCATTTAAATACATATTTTGAAAAAACCGAGAAGATGATATAAAAATCAAGTACAAATTTGTTAAAACTCAATTTAAGGAAGTGTTTCTTATTATTTTTAAGTGTTTGCTTATTTCCATTATATAAACATATTTGTAATATGTATTAGAAAATTGTTCTAATCAGATTTTTCAGTTTTTTGTTACTAAAAATAGATGTTGAGATCACATAATTTCTCCATTCAAGAATATTCAAGAATGATATAATTGAATTTGAAGGAACAGCGTGTAAAACATTGAAAATTTCATATATGTCGAAGAGTTCAGATATTTTTATTTGCTTACGTAAAGCGACAGATTTAGTTCTTCCAGGACAGTTTGTCATCCGTTTTAGGACCTTTTTTAAAGTGTGAACAGAGTATTGCGGAGTCTATGTAAAAATTTAAATAAATTTATGTACGTGCAAGTATATACAAATTTGTATTTCATATTACTTTTCGCTTTTCATGAAAGTTATTGCTGTTATCTGTGAGCAGCCCGGCGGCTTAATCAACGCAAATGAGGAAACCAGTCAGGCAGTCAGTCAGGCAGTCAGTTGTTCAGTTTTTCAGAGGCTTTCGCACAAGCAAAATGAAAAGTGGTCACAGCTACAGGCTGGAAAGGAGCAAAACACACCGCCCACCCAACAACACAGTGCCCTATCTTCCACCCCGCCCGGCACCCCGGCACCCGGGCACCCTTAGCGCGCACACTCATCGCAGGGTGCCAAAAAGGTTATTGTACTTTTTGTGGCTGCCCCATTGTGTGGCAATATTGGGGTTCAGAGTCCGTGGACAAGGATAAACAACGAATAAATGCAACTCGGCTGCAAAAGGACTCTAATATTTCATAACTGACAAACATATATATAGTTATATATATTTAGTGCTAGTTGGGGAGGCTGTCTGCCTCTTTCTATGGGCAATTTGAATTATGCATCGCGCCCCAAACAAGCAAAACAGCAATTCGATATGCAATTCCAGTTCAAGTGAAATCAATTATGTACATATATAAAATATTCACAAATTGACCCATAACAGATATATACTTTTCTATGAAAAATATGCAACCGCACATTTTTTTTATCAGTTTGCCTTTAATTAAAGTATGTGTAAAATTCGATTACATTGCAAAATGGAATATTAAGAAGCAATATTAAATGCCCTTGCCATTTAATTGTGTAATTTTTCCAGTGAGAACTATAGTCAGATTTAATTAATATTGTGGATAAATGCCGGGCTCATCATGAGTTTGAATACAACATCTTTAAAATAACTGGTTGTCCGACCGATATTTCCTATGGAAGCTATATGCTCGACTGATGCGGTGATAACAAGATTTTTACTATATGTTAGAAGCTAAGCAATATTTTGAAAAACAATAAGATTGCCATACTTGCCCAACTGCAACATTCTTATTTGTTTATTTTTAACCTCGTTAAATTAAAACCCGTGTAAGTCGTAAAAATGCTGTTTCCTTGCAATTTTAAATTATTGGGATTTGACTGTATATATGTATGGACTGTCTGAACCAACAAACGCCTTTTCATGGCAATAACTCTAAAACTGAGCAACAAGTTTGCTTTCAAACATACAGAAGTCCCTTCGACTCATCAATTGATACTTATCAAGATTATATGTACATATGTTTATACTTAATTGCGTTAGATGTGCCTTCTTCTTGATGATAATACCATAACCAAGGGTATCTCGACTGAGCCATTTTTTCAGAAAATATAAATGTTATAGATCGACATCGCCATATACAAGTATAATTTAATAATTCAATATAAGAAAGAAGGTTTTTTTTTGGCATAATAAGAAATTGAAGTGGCAAAGATATTAAAGCACACATGTAGCATTGGAGAAATATGTTTAATTAAAACAAAAATCAAGTTATGTTTTAAGATAAACTCATTATATGTTTGCTTATATTTCGCTTGATGCAGGGTATACAAAAGATTAGATAAACAAAATTGCAAGAGAATAAATGAATGAATGAACGAAATGGGCTCTAAACAAATTCACAAATAGGTTGCAAATTGTGTGGTAAGTTTGTACGATTTTAGTTTGAAATTGAAATCGCAGCAAAACAAAAACACCAAAATTTCAGACGAATCAATTTTGAAAAGCACTACAATGGAATATAATCAAAATGGGCGCACTGGCGTCTTCAGAAAATAGGTAACTAATAAATAAACAAATGCGCATCAACAATACTGTATACACATCTCTGAATATAAGTTTGCGCTTTGGAATTTCAAGCAGCTTCAAGGCAGTGCAAGGTCAGCAGCCGTGCTGGCGATTTCTGTTACAATAACCCTGATGCGATCAAGCAAACAATGAACTTTGCGTCAGCTGGAGGAAGTCTAATTAGAACAGTGTAATGGACAAGGGGGTGGGTGCAGTTGGCACAGTAAGGCGGTAGAGCGTGTGCGAGAACAGGGTGACCGAAGCGAACTTTGTAAATGTGCACTTGTTCTAACTGTAAACAGATTTTGTGAACTCAAATACTTTTAACAAGCACTGTAATATGCTGCAGTGAACGGAAATCACTTTCCCTGCTAAATGCAATGCGAGCGTGCCGCACCACAAATTAACAGCGATAATAACATCAAACGTAAGTGCGAGAGAGAGAGAGAGAGAGAGATAGAGAGAGAGAGAGAGAGGGAGAAGGAGATAGAGCAAGAGGAAACGGCATGTGGCGTTTGTTGTTGCAACCACTTGCTACACACACACACACCCACACACACATACACACGCATTAGCTCCCACTTCGCCAGTAGCTGCTGTTGTTGTTTTGTTTTTGGTGTGTTGTTATTGTCTGATAACACCGCCAACACAGTGTGCGACTGTATAGGAATTCATTTTGATTGCGTCGCACTACGTCCGCTGCTATTATGATTTTAATTTGTAAATAGCACGTGCTTACATACCTTTTTTACTGTAATGTACAGACTTTTATTTATTGCAAGAAAAAATACCGCAATAGATTAACAAAAAAAAAAAAAATACACATTGCAACACGCTCTCTCACACACTCACATACACACATTCACACAAGTGCACGCACACCCACACACGCACTCTTGAAAACACGCACGCAATTTTTGTAGTTTATTGTTGCTTTGTTGCACTTACGCACACATCATTTTACACAATATTGGGGCGTGTGTGTCATTTTGTTACTAGCATATACGTATATATGTATCCAATTGGTTCAACAATTCTCAGTTTGTACACTTACAAATTCTTGGTCTTGTTGTTCAACCGCTACCTCCGACGCCATTTTACGAATGTGAAACAGTATCGCCGATTCGTTTTCACCACACAAACAGCTGTTTTGCGCGCAATGTTGGTTGCGAACGCACAACTCACTCGCACTAAGTTGGCTGCGAACACCAATTTGAGTAGCTGTGGGGCAAGCATAATCGATAAGACTATCGGTACTTTAAATATTACAGTAAAATTGAGAGACCAATTGCATATTATTGAAACTTTGAACTCTTCACCTTTAGAGTATCTCCTAATTAGACATTCACATTTTGTTTCTTTTATATCTATTTATAGCATAATTAATTTAAATAATTATATTAATTATATTTCGTTAATTCAAATCAAACTTTTCCTTAGAGCTGAATAGGATCCGATATTTATTTTGCCGTTTCATCGATAGTCAACCTTCCGATCTGGCAATGTGGCCGATAGTCCAACATTATTTTAAGTTCACTTCGAAGATTTCTTATTTACCACTTTTATAAAAGATTTATTTCGTAATTAGTAAATGTTAAAGCAATATAACTATTTCCGTTTTCGTTTCATAAAACTAAATATAATTATAAATACCCCAACTCATTTGGTTACCTATACAAAATTAGCCTGTCCATCCCTGTGTACTAACGTCTGCCCATAACAGGGGCGTTACATTAGTATTAACATAAACAATGTTATTACTCAATGCAAAGAATAAATTCGAAGCACAATAACTTCAGCTTCGAGGATGTCAAGCTACAAAATTTAAATCAAAATTTGAATACTAGCTAAGTAATGTGCATACAATCTTTTGTATAAATTAAAGAGAGAGTATTTACGAGTGGAAATGCGATAAAAGCAGCGCGGCTGTTACTTCAGACCCCACTTGATAACGCAGTGCTGTGCGAACAAAAACAGTGCAAAAACCAAAGTTGTTGTGCTCCAAGTTCAGGTCAACGCACGACAAATTCGATACGAAATTTATTTGGTGTGTGTTTCTTTTTTCGACTCAAAAGCGGCGCTTTGGCCAGTTGCGATGCTGTTGTCAACGTCAGCTGTGCCATTTTGAGAGAGAGCGAGAGCAAGAGCGCGAGAGAGACTGTGTAGTGCAGAGAGAGAAGGTACGTACATAGAACGACAACATATCGTAAACCTGCGGCACCTGCCGCCTGCCCATGCAACGCTTTGCCGCCCCCCCCAGCCCTTAGCCCAGGCTCTTTCCTACTTCTCCATTCGACGTTTACTTCCACATTCTCGCTGTCGCTTTGCGTAGTGTTGTTTTTATTGAATTATTAATCGTGCTTCTACAGTTATTATAAGGTGTGTACGTTCGCCCATTTGCTGCCTGGTTTTGGTCTTGGCTTGAGGCGAGCCATTTTTATAATTAAATCAAATGTGTATCTGTCTGTCTGTGTGTGTGTGTGTGTGTGTGTTTGTCAACCTTGAAGTTTTTTCCATTGTACAAAACACTTATTGTCATTATACACGTTTAATGGCAGCAATTTCCAATAAACAAACGCATAATTTCTCAATTACAATTGCCAACAGCTGTCGCCGCAGGCTCGAATTGTGAACGCCTTCGCCTTCGGTTTCGCCTTCGCCTTCGCCAGTTGCCCGTTGCCCGTTGTGTGCGCATTACCACCAGTTATCAGGCCTCAAGCATGCGCTTCAATGACCTGGAGCTGGCTAGCTTGGCAACCAATTCCTCAACCCGTTTCGATAAGGAGGGCCTGCTGATTATAACAGAGCGTCAGAATTTCTGGCGCACCGATGGTGAGTGCAACCGGGTATTAATCATAGAAAACCCGGACCCGACCCGACCCGGACCCACATTCACACACTCATACACATCGTCACACATATATATATTCCTGGCTACACTTGCGGTTGCTTTGTTACACCTCCACCAACTGCCCGTCTACCCGTTCCTTATACACTTTTCATTTCCGCTTATCACCCACGTAACATACACACACACACTCACACACACACACACACACACATATAGATCTGTAGATCACGCTCCTCACACTTCACCCACCACGTTTGCTTATGCACCTTTTGTCGTCTCTCTGCGCTCTGTCCGCCTCTCCTAAACACAGTTAAACTGGAATGCTGGTGCAAGCTGCGGGGAAACTTACTCTTCTATCTGAAGGACAAGCATCCAGGGTCCGTAGTAGTCGGAGTTCTGGTGCTGCAGGATTGCCAGCCCCGCATACACCATGAGGAGCCCGAATTGGAGGGCTATGCATTCGATTTAGGTAAGTCACACATATATATATGTATGTATATATTGTCTTGCCCGCCGACTAATCTGGGCCACACTTTTACAGAGTTTAAGGACAGTCCCTCGCAACATCTCATCACACACAGTGCTGCGGAACGACTAGATTGGGTGCGCAGCATTGAGGCCTGCTCCAATTGCCAGTTGGACCTGCAGATCCAGCAGCTGAAGGATCAGATCACTGCGGCCACATCGGCCAAGTGCTCGGGCGTCAGCGCGATGGGCAACCGCATCGATCAGGGCCTGCCGTTGCCGTTGCCATTGCCAGCGACCATGTTACCCGATTCCTGGCCGGCAACAGTAGAGGCGCCCTTTGAAGGTGATCTAATACAGTTCTAAACCTTACTCTGGATTCGCAAGTGGGAAACTGTTTGTTTTCTTCACTTGCCTTTCATTGAAATGTGTGTTTTGGCCGACCACCAACTAACCACAAATAGCCCAAAGAAACTTTGCCATGGTCGATGTTTGAACTCTTAGGTTGTAATTTAAAAAAAGAAAATTCCAATTTTATAATTTTATTGCTCTTTGCACAGTCGCACACGCTTAACCAACACACGGCCACGCCCACACACACACACACACACACACACACACACACACACACCAACTAAAACTAGTGCTTATGTTGAGTTAACTTAAACTTAAAGCAGTTTCTTATGCTCTTCGACACATTGGCTTTAATAGTTATATATAAATATGATATTGTTCCTTGTCCTTCCAAGTCCTTACGACCTCTGGGCTTAAGACACGACACCAAAGATTGCAGAACAAATGCCCTAATGACACTTGCTTAAAGTGCTAATTTAATATAATCTTACAAAACCAGAACAAGAGCATTAAGCACCAATTAAAACAATTTTTATTGACCTTCGATTTAGCGTTTAAAAGCCAGAGTCAAGCCTGATTAACAATCTTATCTTGTTGGCACATTAGACAGGTATGTCAATCGAAAAATATAAGATCCAAGCTCAATTAAGTTTTTAAAAATTACAAATACATTTGTTTCAAGTGCCAATTAAATAATTGATGCAGCTTAAAGTCCGATAGTCACGCTTGTAAAGCTTTTAGCTCGATAATTATTAATTTGAGGGAGAAAAGTGCAAAAGCTTGAATCTCGATTTGTTTTATAGTCAAATAAGATTCAATCTCAATTAATTGGAGCATGAAAAGTTTCGACGTTCAAAAGTAATTTATGAGTACATGATTTACATCCGAATTTATAGATTATAAGAAAGATATTAAAATAGTCCAATTCCCGGTTGAGGTAAATTTTTCTAAGCTCGATCAGCCATATATAATATATATATATATAGTGAGAGGAAGGGAGCCACAGCAAGAAATTATACTTTTGTCGAAGAATAAACTTTATTTTGTTTATGAAAAAAATGTAAAGAATTAATTTGTTGTTCTTATTTTCCGTAGACATAGAACTAGTCCCCATTTTTGTAATATAGCTGAGCATGTGCCAAAATTTCCTTAAAACAAATTCCCATAATTTCCATACAACATTTCTTTTGTGTTGTTTGTTTTTTTTTGTTTTTTTCTGTTCCTGCTCGCGTTGCAGATCCGGAGCTCTCCGAGCTGCCCATCTGCGAGACGGCGATCTCCTGTGATAATCTACCGCTGGACGGTTTCGGACGTGCGCCAAATCCGCGCGTTATCTGCTCGGTGCTGCAGCCTGGCGAGGATTGCCTCTGGCGGCAGCACGCGCGCACCGAGCTGCTGCAGCGCACCCAGGAGCCGCGATTCCTGTGCACCATGCGCTTCCTGCGAAGCGCCGGCTTTGAGGCCACCACACGCCTGCGCTTCAGCGTGCACGATGTGCGGGAGCGGGTCTCGCTGACATCGCTGCCCCTGGGCCACGCCGAGGTGGCGCTGGGCGTCATCAAGGACGCGACACGACTGCGCCTGCCTTTGAGGTCGCCGCGGGGCGAATGCGGCCACATCACGCTGGCCTCCTGGGCGCCGGAGGCAGCCACCGAGCTGTGCGAGTCCAGCGATTGGGACAGGGTCATGAACGGACTCACGCCGCAGCCGCAGCCGCCTCGCTCCAGCACACAGTTCTTCCAGCCGGCAGCGGACAGCAGCAGTGCCATCGGGCCAAAGGGTGAGTTACACCTCGACTGCCACCCAATGGCCATTAATGCATTCTCGTTGTCCATGTCCAGGCCATCGTCGCACGCAGTCGCTGCCGCCGAAGCTGGGCGTGCGCCTGTTCATGCCACAGCAGTGTGGGATTGGGCGCGTCTGCGCCAATCCCCGCCAGCATTCGTATCGCCTGCACTCGTCGCTGGGCGCCGACATCAGTGTGCTGGAGACGCTGCTGGAGTCGCGGCTGTGCTGCACGGTGCCGCAGCAGCTGCTCTCGATTTGGATACAGCGCGAGAAAGAGCTGCTCCAGGAGATCTCCGGCATGGGCGAGCTGAGCGGCGAGTGGCGCTGGCGCCAAATGAACCTGCTCGAGGAGCATCTGCGCCTGCTCAAGGACTACTCGCAGGCCAAGCAGAACATCCAGCAGCTGATGCGCGACGGCGTCCACTTCAAGCGCTCCTCGGCCAAAACGGACGAGTCCCTCGAGTTCCTGCCGGTGAACCTCCACGTGCAGCGCATGTGGGTCCAAAACGAGGCACTGCAGCGCCGCGGCGTCCTCGACATCGTCACCGTGGGCGCCTTCACCCGCCACGATGCCAAAGGTCGCAAGTCCGGCGGCCTCATCAAGTGAGTACCGACGAGTCCAGGTGTGCAATATACTAATTTATATATATATAGACTATATAACACTTTTGCAACACATCTAATTTCCCGATGTTATCCGAGTTATTTCTTTACTCTTCCGAAAACTCACATTGTATTCGTATTTATTTTATTTGCGAAAAATAGATTCATGTAGAAATATGACCGAATACATCGTCAATATATGCCCAATACAGTCATAGTTATGAATAGAACAGAAAATCGAGTTAAATCAAAGTAACAGAGAGAGAAATAACACAAAGCGAACGTCTTACTTATAGTTATTTTTCAAAAAACATTTTTTTTTGTAATTTAATGAACTTAATAATGCATTCCCGATTATTCAGGAATCTAGGAAAGAGATTTACAGCAATCGACAATCAAATTTGGCGACGTCAGCTTTAAAATTGTGGAAAAACCAAGTAATAATGTTATCCACTGAACTGTATTTGAATAGTAGGGTAAACGGACGGACGGACAAATGTACACTAGTTCGGCTTACGGTTCAAACTTGACTTTCCGATGTACTCAGGTTTTGGTTCGAACCCTGTTCTTTGAAAGTTAAAGTAAACTTATAATTATTATTTATTATTTTTAGGAACTTGTATTGTTTTCTTGATTTCTAATATCTTCTGGTAAATGTTATGTTTAAAAGTGAAAATAAACCATTTTAATTGTATTAAATTGCGGTTCGAACATTCTAATTGTAATGCGCCTTCCCTTTGCCAGGATGCTGCAGGAGAGCAAGGCGTGGAAGCTGGAGCAGAGCAATGCGTGCAAGGTGCAGGCGGCCAATGATGCCGTCCAGGCCACCAAGCAGCTGCGCAAGGAGATTGTCGAGCTGATGTCGCAGCTGCTGCAGCTGGCGAGCCGGCGCAGCGCCCGGGACATGATGCCGCTGTGCAACGAGATGGTGGCCAAGACGCGGACGCTGCTCAACATTTGGGAGCCGTGCATCGTGGAGGAGGCGGTGAGCTTTCTTGAGCGTCACCGCATCATCGAGGAGCCGGACAATGTGCTCATGGAGCCGATGTCGCCGTTCCGCAAGATCACGCAGCAGCTGAGCGCACTGGAGCTGAAATCGCCGGAACTGGAGGACTTTGCCACGCCGGTTGTGGCGCCGCCAGATCTGTGGCCGCGCGGCCAGCCGCTGATCCGCTCCAACAGCTGGCATCCGAGCAACGCGTCGCCCTCCAGCTCGCTGGACATCAACGCAATCGACTCGCTCCAGCACGTGGTCAAGTGCTACAATGCGCACCTGCGCAGCCTCGAGCAGCACCAGGTAACGGGCCAAAACCAAAACCAGACCCTGACCCAGAGCCAGAGCCAGAGCGAGCTGCAGGCGGAGGCAACATATCAGTCGCTGCCGCCCAGCTGGCAGGGCGTTGGGCCGCCTCCGCTGCTGTTGACCGATGACCTGGATGATGTGGTTGCGCCGCCAGCCGGCTTTCTGGACACGAAGCTGATGAGCTCCTCGCCATCGGCGAATTACTATCGACCCACGGAGGAGCCGGAGCCGCTCGAACTGACCCAGCTGAACATCGAGGCCAGCGTCATGTGTCTGGTCAGCAAGCTGAAGTTCTTCTGCGGCCGCTGCGACAGCCCCGCCATCCGGCTGCGGCAGCCCAAGGTGCCGCTAAGACGCGAGGGCTTCGCGGTGGCGCCGCAGCAGCAGGCGACCGGCGCGATAGCTGCTCCCGCGGAGCCAACGCAGCAGCAGCAGCAGCAGCAGATGAAACTCGATCTGGCACCGCCGCCAGCGGCACCACCTCCTAAGAAGGGCAACAAGTTCACCGACGGCCTGGACCTCTCGCTGACCACCGACTGGGTCGCCGAGCTGCGTCCCAGCATGCGCAAGCTGCGCCACGCCATGGATCGCCTGCTGAAGACGGCCCGGCTCATGCACTCCGTGCAGCGCCTGCAGCAGGATGTGCGCTGCAATCGCCTCCAGGCGAGCATCATGTACCGCCGGGATGTGTGCTTCTCGCAGGCGGTAAGAACTGGAGAAACAACCAACTGGAAAATGTCTTCATTGTCTGATTTCTTTATCCGACAAATCCTGGCTAGTGTCAAGAGAGAGAGTTCCACACTTTACCAAGTTATTTTTTAGGGTTTCTTGTCTGACATATGTATGCATATACCAAATTTATTTCTTCCAAGCCTTTAAAAGAAAATCGATAGTTATCGATTCACACAGCTTGAAATATCTAAATTCAACAAATTTTCTAAACTTCAAATCCAAGTCGAATTCGAATCGAGATTACAAACACAAGCAACGAAAGCTTTCGTAGTTTTGACGGACATGTCTTAATCAAGTGGGTCAAATGACTCCTGCTTCCTACCCCTTATATCATCAGTATTCCTATAATTAACAACTGTCCACTTTGCTGCTCCACACAGTTGACGGCTTTGATCAGCGCTCTGATGCTTCGGATGTGGGGCAGAGAATTGGACGGCGCATATTTGTCGCTGCTGCGGGAGCTCGGTCCGCTGGCGTACTTTGAGGGGCTGCTGTCGCTCTATGGCGCCGAGACGGACATGTGGAGCGACATGTGCATCGCCATTGAGGACCTGTCGGCGGTTAGCTTTACGCTGGTGCCGGCGACGCAGGGCGAGCTGACGCCCATGCCGCGGATAACCGGGTCACGGCAGGCGCTGGAGGTGCTGCTGCCAGTGCCGGAGCACGTGCTGCCCACCGGTGGCAGCGGCACGCCAATTAGCTTTAAGATCACGCCCGTCTTCTTCAACATTGGCATCAACGAGAAGGCGGCGCTCGGGCAGACGCGTGAGCAGCACCGCTCCAATTTGGACAACTATGCGCGGCTGAGCCTGTACTTCGCTCGCTACAGGAAGCTGGGCTTGAATGCGTCGGCCGCGGCGGATGCCAGCTCCTCCTCCCCGGAATGGGAATCCCTGCAATCGCTGCTCGGCTTCATGGATCAACAGCTCCGCGCGAATGTGACAAAAAATGTTAAGATTCTGCATCTAGCCGAGGACGCCTGCCGTCTGATGGGCGGCCTACGATTCACGTCCTGCAAGAGCGCCAAGGATCGCACCGGCATGGCCGTCACCCTGGAGCAGTGTCGTGTGTTAGTCCGCGAGTTCCAGCTGCCAGCCAAACGTGTGCCCTACGCACTGAGCACCATGCGTAGGTTGTAACACGTAACCCACTCCTGTCCACATCTTGTCCAGACTAACATTATCTTTGTCTTCTTTCAGTGAGGGCACGCGCATGGATAACGTCTTTAAGAACATTGGCACGCACAAATACGCCTTCAATCGGCCTCAGGTGATCATGCTGCCGGCCATGTACAGGCCACCAGTGGGCGCCTACGGCAAGGCCCAGACCTAGGCCAGCTGCATCGGCACACAAATTGTTTTTAGACTTAATTAATCCAAGCAGGTGACGAGTACTTATGAGAAACATATAAACAAACAAATAGAAAAAACAAACTGTGCCAAAAATCAAACAACAAATAAACACAAACTTGTGAATAGTTGCGAATTGCGAAAGCAACAAAACTATATGAAACTAATTAAATTAGAGCAACACACACACACACACACACACACACAGACATACATATATAGGAAGAGCAGAAGAAATGAGGAGGAGGCGCAAACGTTTGTTAAGCCCATTAAACAATTCCATAGAGCACCTATAAGGTTTAGCTTTCCTCTCTAATTATGTACGTATTTATTTAAACTATTATGTAATTTATACACACAAGCACACGCACACACACACACACCGTTTGCCCGGCATGTTAGTTCTAGGAGCGCGACGTGTACTTCATTGATTCAATTCCATGTACTTCCAGCAAATGAAAGCAACTTGTTAACCAAATATAAAAACCAATGCATACAACGACTAACAAATGTGTACAAAATCATTTAAAATTGGGAGTGGCGAAGGGTCTTAGTAATCCTGAACGCGTCCGGTGCCCAGTCGCCGTTTGCGTATCTCCGTTTTTAGCCACGACGGCACATCGCGTATGGGATGGGCATTGGGAAAGCGCAGCGGCTTCTCGGGGCCCTCGAAGGGATGCGTCTGTGCAAGCTTACGCTCCAGATACTCCTTGTTCACCTGCTTGGCATCGCGATGCTTGTCCATGTACAGATTGAATGGCTGCTTGAGCGGAAAGAATTTCTGATCCGCCAGATATGGCTTTGGAAAATCATATTCATACACGGGCTCCTTCAGCTCTGTAATAGACAGCATATAATTCGAATCCTGACTCCACTGCCGTGGCCAGCAACTTACGCAGCACATTGTGATAGAATTGTGTAAGGGACTCATCCCAGCTGGTTTGGTAGAAGGCCAGACCCGCCGGCGTCAGCTCCTCCTGGTGCTGGCGATAAAACTCCAGCGTGCTAAAGGTACGTCTCTCCAAATTTCCATAGTTCTTGGCATCCAGTTTGTGCGCGCTCAGATCCAGGCGCGCCTGTTGCTTGTACAGCACAAAGACCATGCGCTGAAAGCCCACGCCCTTTGGTGGAAAGGGTGGCAGATAGTCGACCATAACTTCGCCCTCGCCGATCTTGCCATTGGGTATATTGGCGCTATATCATATTCGTACACATGTTAGAGTGAGAGTGAGCAAGCGGCAAGAGAGCGACAGATGACCTACATGAACCAGTGCAGACACTCGGCCGAAGGATTTGTGTAGTGTGCATCGGGATTGGTGGCCAGCAGCGTCCAATAGCTGTCACCCTGCGCTGCCTTGCCCGTTATGGGATCCAATTGGCCATCGAAGTTTACCAGCGGCGACTTAAGCGCCTCCGCTGGCTTAATCACATTCCCATTGTAGACGGGATTGAAGGTGTTGCCGTCGAGCTCGTAGCGTACGCTAAGCGGCACGCGTGGCACGAAGTAGGCGCTGCCAAACAGATGCTCGAAGATGCCATAATGATCAGCCAACAGGCGCAGATCATGTTGGCCTGTTGTTTGCACATAGGTCTTCTGCACCTGATCCAGGTCGATGAGCACTGCGCCAAGGAACAATCTCCACATTAGACATGTGGCCGCAAACATTGGACAAAAGATACTTGCATTTATTGCCTCGCGCCAGCTGCTCCAGCTCCTTGCTGGCCCGCTGCGCCTTCAGGTGCTCCAGGCGCATTTTCAGCTGTGCCGAACGCGATGGCTTCAGTTGCGGAAAGCCAATGTTGATGCGTGCCACCAGCTCCGGATCGCTGATGTTCTCATCTGACCAACAGTCAGTTAGTTGCAATCTTCTTCATATCATTGTTGGTTACATCAACCGCACTCACCTCGCAGTCGCTGCTCGAGCGTTCGTGCCACGCCGGGCGGCTTGCCACGCAGCGTGTGTCCTTGGCGCGTGCTGGCATTCAGCAGCAGCAGCGCTGTGGCTTGTGTGCCACGCAAGCTGCCATTTACGCCGCTTTTCATTAATAAATTACTAAAAGACATTCTGTTTTATAAGCGGGCCTCGCGTTTTCATCAACTCCACAGCTGTTCGCGGCCGATAGGCGATAAGTGTATTGCTACCCGACAACCAGTGTTGGGCAGTAACAGCATTGTTTGTTTTCCTTTTTCGTGTAATCTGGCAGCCTTTGTTAACGGGAATTCGTTAATTTAATTTAGATTAAAAACAATAAGTATTGTATAACAAATATAGTAAAGACTAATGTAGTGCCATCAGAAAAACCTCAATAAATGAAAAATCATGTTCTAATAGAACAAATTTATTGATACAAATTAATTTAATTTCGAACTATTAATGAGGTAAAATAATTTTCGTTTAGTAACAATTTCGTAAACTCCCCCCAAAAGTGAGATATATATTTTACTTCTAAAAACATCCTTTCCGATGGGATACATTTATTTTAGTAATTGATATAATTTAGGATATAAAACGATATAATTTAAGTCTATTATATACTCAACATATGATACCAAAAGTACAAGCAAAAAGTAAAATTATTTAACAATATGTTGCATTCAACAAAGCCCACACCTAATTTTGCACTTAATCTGCTGTGACAAAATTTATGTCTTCTGCCACATAACGCCGGCCTATTTTTTTTTTTGGTTTGCATATTAAATACTAAAAATAGCTCTAATACAATTAAATACAATTCAATTTTCAAGGTAACTTTCCATTAATGATATCCCTTTTATTATTTTGTAATTTCCGGCTAACTGCAGCTTTGTGTGTTCATTTGTAATTCGATCCATAACGGGGCAGCTAACCGTAATTTTATCAAGTAGCTCTTCTTATGCCCTGAAACCAGTGAAAATGGGTAAAAAGGGGTATAATGGCTTTGTTTGTTTAATCCACACGCAGAACAGATTTATAATTTTTTTTCCGATATCTTGCCCCGTATCATTAATATCGATAAGAATCGATTTCAAGATTTTCTTACCTTATAACGGAGACTACAAGTGCTAGACAGGGTTCAGGGTAGCACTTAATCGGGCTGCCACAAAAAATAGCATACAATCTGATTGGGGTAACTATTGACCACACTCTGCGGACCGACAGAAGTACACTCATATTGATTCAGCTATTAATGCTGAGTATTGTGTATGTAAATGTCAGAGATGCCCGCACAGCATTTTAGCCTTATAGCCATTTCTAACAGGGGGAAAAGCGCACAGCACTAGTTCCGATTGCCGGCGACGAGCCTCCTACACACGCACACAGCGACAAATGCTGATACATACATATATGTATATGCACGCGTGTGTAAATTCGTAGGCGTTGTTATACACAAGCACAGGCATAGCAAACCAGTTTGCGTGCGCGCCGTATAACAGTTACTGCTGCTGAAGCTGTCGCTGCCGTTGGCGTCGGCGCTCGAAAAGGACAAACTCAAGGGCAATTCATTGCCCCAACCGAACAAAGGCCCGCCAGGAGTGCGTTAATATGTGATTGTAGGATTTTTGAAATAAATACACACATGTTTCATATACGTTTCGTAGAAGTACAATGTGCATAGGTATGCATAGGCATGTGTCTACAAACGTGTATTGTTCGTATACATACATATGTATGTATGTATATGTGATGACCAGAGTGATTACACAATTGAAATTCGGCATTGCCGCACACGTCATGGTGCCACCCAACGTCCTTTCTCCCAAAAATGAGACTTTGACATTTGTGAGCCGCCCACGCCGACAAACACCCACACACACGCAGGCACATGCTCTCGCAGCCTCAGACTGCTCTCATGCGCACGCCCTCTTTTACACTCTCGCACTCTCCTGTCTCTCACTATAGCCTTTGGAGGTTATGTTTATGCTGGTTAATAGTGAAATATTTTGTTGTTCTTTTTTTTGTGGGCAATGCAGGATTGCATCTATGGCACTCTTTCCCATTTTCTTGTGGCCTCTCAATGAGCCGCACGTCTGTTGCAATTCTTGTTGTTGGCTAGTTCGATTTAATTTACATACACGTGTTGGCTGGACCACTCAGCGTTCTCTTTTACACTGGTTCACAAAGTGAGATGAGTGTATTGCCTTTGTGCACTGTCCGCCTTGCCTTGTCTGTCCGTTTGTCCATATAATAAAAATTTTTTGTTTTCGATGCTTTTAAAGCACATACATGAAATATAAACCCTATACAAAGTGTTCAGATTTATATTTCTTTAAGCTTGAGGTAGGTGAATTGTAGGTGGCGCTGAATAATCTAACTTAGTTTAAGTGTTGGTAAGTGTCCTCGGTTGGAGACCAGTCCGGAGGCAAGGTTTTTTATTGTCTTTTTCGTTGATTAATTTGTATGTGCAATTTGTGTGTGCACATATTGCTAGGGTAAATTTGTTAGTTGTCATTACACTATGAACGAGTATTGCGCTGTCGGTTACGACCGACTGCAAGGTTCCTTGTTTTTTTTTCTTTCAATTTTGAAAAAATTTCCACTGCGCACGCACCGTAACCGGAATCAGTTCTAGCCGGTTAGCTTCTGTTTTGTGCCCCTTCTGTTTCCGTTGTTGTTGTCGAAACTAGGCTAAGTTCACATTCATTAAGAGCGGACGTTGTGAGGCAAGCAGCTATTGATTGCGCGCGGCAACATCAGGCGTATCCTTAATAGACCATTCTATACTCCACGTACCCATCTGCAATTACGCATCGTCGCATTGGCCTCTTGATTTAGTTCTAAACTGTTTTATTAAAGACACTTTCAAATTACTGAATATATTTTTGTACTTGCCTGCTTCAGTGTTGGCAAATCGATGAAACTAGAGTGACCGAATTTGTTACTGGTCACCTTGAAGATACCCTGAAGCCTGCGATCTGTCTTTACAAACAGTTCAACCCCCTTCTTTACTTTGACCCCAAAAGTATGATCGTTATAAAAATGTACAAGACTTAATAAGAGCATTGAAATGTTTGTACAAACAATTTTTTGGGGTCGATTTGGGGGAGGCAGTCAAAATCTAAAGTATTCAAAATCTGCGTCACATTTAATGACTCTAGCTCTTAGATATGGTAAGAAAGCCAAGTCTTGAAATCAAGTTTTATCAATGTTAATGAAACGGGGCAAGATATCGAGAAAAAAAAATGATAAACTTGTTCTGCGTATTAATTATGAGAATCATATAACCAAAAGTGTTTGTGCAATTTGGCATATTTGAACTTCCCGTGAAGCCCCCCTGAGTCCGTTTTGTTGGTGATAAACGATTAGCGACACGTCGGGGACACTTGAACATATGCCATTTTGGGCAATCTGTCAGCGTATCTGTATACGTATGTGTATCGATCTATAGAACCCATCAAGTGGTCAATATTAGTTTGCATACATATATATGATATATATATTTCTACCCCGCTGATTGTGCTCATTTGCCTGACAGCGGCATCAGCCCCGTCAGGTCCCTGACCGGCCTAATCAATCGCACTTTCACTTTCAGCCATTGCGGGGCAATTGACAGCGAACTCAACAAATATAGTCGCGTGAAAATAGATTTTCATATTATTAAATGTATGTAAGCCAACTGGAAACTAGCGACTATAGATATATATATATATGCGTACGTATACATTAGCTTGTACGCGCTAGAAAGCTAAAAGGGAATTTCATCTGGGACGCTGGGGGCATTCTAGTGGACATCAAGGATGCAATATTTGGCGACAATCTTTGAAATTGTGCGAAAATTTCACATTTTATCGAATTGCGATTTGAGCTGTATCGACATGTTATCGATACAATCAATAGACAGACGGACCGCATGACGGACATTGCACAAACTCAGTAAACTGTTTTCACTTCATTTAGCTAATCATCCTGAATAAAAATATGTACGTACTTTAAGGGGTCGAAATTGCTTCCTTCTGCCTGTTATACATATATACATATACATATATGTATATATATATATACATACACAACCATTATACCCTTTTTACACATTTTTAATCGGTTTATGGTATAGTAAATTGAAATATACCCAAGCTCAAAATATTTTAACCTGAAAACTAAATTCATATTTTAAGCTCTTTGTAATACTCAAATTCCATATCAGCGAGTTTGTAATCGTTGTTACGCACACTCGTTACTAGTTGCTGGTCTGAACGTATTATCTATTATTATTATAATCTATTATTATATTGACATGTCTAATCAAGCATTTCTACAAGAAACTATCGCAGTAGTAATAAAAATTTACTCGCTATTTTCATTTAACGACGAGTGTTTACCGTTCACCTGATGAAAAGTTTTCGTTACTAGTTTGTTTACTGGTTGCTAACTACTTTAAATTTATCCATGTTACTAGTTTTTATGGCAGCGAGATTGCACTCGTTACTCGTCAGAAACGAAGCAACGAGTAACGAGCAACGAGTAACGAGTAACGAGGGTGTGCGCATCTGGAATAAAACAACGAGTGTGCCTTTGACATTTTCAACTGATTTTGAGATGATCTGATATACTGCTATCACTCACACTACTATATAGAGCAACGTTTGCAACAGCACACTTCTAACCCACTTGACCGTAAATTTATGAAAATACACGCTCTGATATTCGCCGTGCCATTCCCCGATCGCATTGTCTACATGGCCAGCTATAAATGTGTTTATTGTTTACAATCAACAAGATTGTGCCACAAACGAACTGTATATATATATATATATGTGTGTGTGCAGATATATAGATAGATATCAAATGCAGATGTGATTACGAGGGTTGCTTTTTCTCTATCTCGGCCAGGTCAAGCTTAGCTAGCCCTTTAAGGCCCGCATTGCCATGTCCATGTAAATGATTAGTATTTTCATTGACTTAATAATATGTGCGTTGGATAATATCAATTGAGTAATATAATGCTTTCAAACATCAGTAAAAAAATGTGTTTTATCTTATTAAGAGGCAAGATCAAGCTAAAGTTGCGATGCCTGAAGAAGCATTCAATTGGAGTTCTCCGACTCGGAGTGGAAATTGGAAGTTTCTGGATTTTCAATATGCACAAATAGCAACCCTCGGACGGGGTCTAACTCGACTGGCCTTCGACCACTGGACCCAGGTCAGGACCCAGTTCATCGAGCGGGCAATTCCCGTTCCGGGCGCCGCACTTAGCCTCTGGCCAACGGCTTAACGGTTTCGGCCGGTTGCGCATCCAGTGGGCCGCAACATATATTTGTGAACTTTGCCTATGTGTACTCAAAGATATTGCGCAGTTTAAACAGCAAAAAATTGCCGCTTAACTCAATCGCATTTACGATTGCATTTTCCAGCAGTCAATGGGACGTAACCATATCCCACAAAGTAGTTATATTAATGCACGAGCAAATTGTATGTGTGTAAGATTTAGGGGCTTTTTCTATCAATGAGCTGCCACAACACTATGCAACAAAAACCCAATATTTTTTAGTTGTTTTTTTACATTCATATCACTAATAAGCACTAAAAGAGACAATTTTTAAAAATATTTTTTAAATTTTATATATCTTACTGTTTTTTTTTTCTTTTTCTTTTTAAATAGGTGAATTTGAATATAATTTCCTCAATTTCAGACTGACTGATTTTCTTCTTATGGGGACTCATGTACATATATTTCAGAATAAGTATCTGTTCAAAAATGAGATCAATTCCTTATATCCCAACTTGATTTGCGTATATTTATTGTAGTTAAAATAAATGTATCTCAAGGCTGAAAAATGTTTTTTTCTTGCTGACACATGAGCAAAACATTCGAGTTAACATTCATGTTAAGTACTAACCAGGTGGATAAACTGCCTGGCAAGCCAATTGATCAGTTGTTGGATCAACCGAAAATAAACAAGTAAGAATGCTGTAGTCAAATAAATTTGTGCCTTCAATTTTGATATGAAACAATAGAACAACATTTTCAACTGTCAGCTCTCTCTGCAACATCTCAATCATTATTGGCCAAGCGTTCGGGCCCGGTGCACTTTAAGCCGTCTCAAATTCTGTTGCTGGTGCAGCTGCAATTGCAGTCGTAGACAATAACAAAATTCTTGGTAAATGACAAACCCGAAACAATTTCGCTGAATGAATGGGCGATCGTCGGTCTGTAAACAATGATATGACATAAACAGCAGCAATAAACACAAAATACAAACAAGAGTTTACATAAATGCATGCCTATGAGCATATCAACTGAGACTGGTTTGGGGCATTTCAGTTTACGGAATCACCTGCTGACCCAAGTCAACCCAAGACCACAACACGGGGCAAATTCGGCACATTTATGAAATTATGTCCACAACTAATTTTGGATTTCGATATGGATATCATAGCTCCAAACAAACCGCATAACCAATATGCCCTAACTGAGTGTAGCGCCCGCACATATGAGAAATGCAGAAACGTGATCTATTCTATATGCGGGTCTCACTGACACTTTTCGTGGTTATCAGCCGAATGAACTTGTTGTTGTTGTTGTTGTTGTCGTTGTTGTTGTTCCAATTATTGCAATAGCCCGTCATTGTTTATTGTTGTTATTATTCGGGTTGTTTACGTTTTATGTATAGGCCGCAAGCCGAAAGGTGTCTAATTATACTACCTAAATTTGCGGTTTCTATTGCATTATGTTCCCTTGTACCAAATCGGATATAGTCTGAGCACTTACCGAAGGAAGTACATTGGGGTTGTGCCATTATCTTCCTCTATTATAAAGTCAGTCACAAAATTTCTTTAGATAAACTACAAATCATCTCCCCTAATAATAGTAATGTTTGCTGGGGGGTATGTAAGGAACCCTGAACCCATTGAAAATGGCTAAGGTATGTTTATTATTGATCAAGGCGACGAGCTGGACTGATTTCGCACTGTCTGTCTATCTGTCTGTATGAACGTAGCGATCTCGGAACCTACGCAGAACAACTTATCATTTTTTTTTTAATCTTACCCCGTTTCAATAATATCGATACAAATCGATTTATACCATATCTCGCAGAATATTTCAGGGTTTGGATACTTTATAAAATACATAATACCTTTTTATTTAAATTATTAAAATAAAATCAATCGTGATGTCACGAATTGTCAAAAAACTAAAAAACCTTACGAACTTGAGCGATGATTTTCTCAGAGTGTTTATTTATATGTATAAAAAAATACATGCGCCAGACATGTAGGTTTATACATAAGTCTGATTGGGAGCTTCACAAGCGGCGCAAATTGATTCAAGTGCCTCGTTTATAGAATAAAATTGTATGCCATGCATTTCTCTAGGCAGATCTTTGAAGCAGATGCCATTAATTGAAGAGAACTTTTTGGGCTGGCGCGTGAGTCGCGATGTAGTTCAAGGCGGTTCCCTCCGCTTTGGTTTTCCTAAACGAGGCGACACCCAATTGTTTTGTATTGGCAGCGAACCAATTGGTCGTCCAATTGGCGCACTCATCCTAATCAACGTATTTTCGTGCACGGCCATGATCTTGTAAGTTCTTGACTTTGGTCTAATGCCGATATTTTATCGGTTATCGGCCATCAGCTGTTGAACCTCGCTTACCGCTGCCCTCCCCCAATGACAATTGAGACGGAAACTTGGGAACTTACGTGGAACTTTACTTGTGCAACTTTACTTGTGGAACTTTACTTGTGCATGTTTATTTATTAATGTTTCACTTGAAAACAACAATTGAATTCACATGCTCATTTAGTTTACTCAAAAAAAACCAAATACAATTATTTCCATCAAACAAATTATGTTATACCAGTAGTGAAAAACAAAAATTTTAATCTGAAAATTAAAAAATCATATATATATTAAACAAGTTTAATTAGTTAGGGTATAGAATAAGCTAGAAACTCTTAAATATCATTGTTTTTCAGTAAAAAATACATTTGTAAATTTAACAATCGTATTTCTCTATTAAAACGCTAAATAATATAACACAAAATTAAAAAATCAGTAAAGACCAACTTTTAATTTACTTTATAAAACATAAGTTTATTCCTTCAATTTAAATGTTTTTTCAATATTTATTATTATTATTTATTTATATTTAAATTTATATAAGGATATGTATGATATTATAAGCGATATAGTGTTTTTAGTATTCATGTAGATTGTAAATAAAAAAAATAATAATAATCATAAATGTATGAGTAGCGGAGTAGCGCATTCTCAAGTCGACTTGTTTCTTATAATTTCCATCAGTCGCTTGGTTCGCTGCGTTTTCACTCTTCTGTGCTAATTACGGATTATAATTGAAATACAGTTTAGGAACAGAAAAATTATGTATATACAACAAATAAAACGAGCAAAAACAAAAAACAAAGGCGAAAAACCTTTTACAAAAAACAACTCGTAAACAATGTGTGCAATATTTTTAATTATAAAATTTAGCAAAGCACGAACATTGACAGCGCCAACGTCGACGCCAGTAGAGACAGAGACGGAGGCAGCGCCTCCATTAAACATTAAAAACAGCTCACAATCTAATTTGACAATAAAAATGTTTCCATATAAAAACAAAACAAAAAACCGCACAAAATAATTTGCAGTTGTGTGCAATAAAATAATAACGGCAATCATTCAAAGAAAACAAGAAAAACAACAAAACAACAACAATGAGGAAACTGCGTCGCGGCGCTGATGTTGCCGCTTTTTTTTCTTCACTTATATTTTTTTTTTTGGGAAGCCATTGCGACCCAGTGGCCAATTTGAAGCATCATAATTAGCTTTTTTTAGCTGTCTATGTGTAATAAGTAGCTACTATTGTTTGTTTTTTGTTTATTTGTCTGTTTGTTTTCTCGTCATGCATCGATTATAAAAAATTTCGCAGCCTTAAAAGATTTGCCTCCAAATGCGCACCCAATTGCACATTTTATTTGCAGCTCATAGAATATTTTGTAACGTCTATCTCCCACTGTAAGATATGCATTTGCATATCTAATTGATATACACACACACACACACACATACATATATACACACATACATGTAGACAATATATTGATATTTTTATACGATGGCGCTGCATTTACTGTCGACTGCTACTGGAAATTAAAGATAAGCTTTGTTATCGATGATATCGATTGTGCTAGTATCAAAGCTATTGCCATTATTTTTAAATAGTTCAGTTATATTAAGTACTCATTTTACCGAGAACACATTCCACCAGCAATTAGTCAGTATTTATAGACATGAGTGTATAAGCAGCTTTTGCCGTCTTAGGGGCATTGCCCAGTTTAAGCAATGTAAGCGGAAAATACAAATTATTCAGTAATGTAAAAGTAATGATAATATTCATTAAAGTAATTAATATTTATTACATTTAATATAATAGATTTTAGATAAAAAGAAAAACATGATAATTTAGCAATTTTATTTAAATTTTTAAGATCCTGCGCTGATAACTGTAAATTCGTGTTCGTATTCGCGTCGCTTTATCGTTCAACTCACAATGCAAATTGTCTACCGAGCACCTGACTTCCATTCCCCATCGTTGCCACCTTGCTTCAGTTTTGTTTGACTGCAACAAGCGAATAACTGCATTCTGAACAATATTTTGTCGTATTAAATACAAGTTTTCAGATACAAGGTGTGTGTATGTGTGTATAGAAAACATTGAGTAATAGCTCTCAATTAGTTTCGGCTAGTTGTTGTTACTTTATTGACTCGAATTGCGATTTGTGTTTTCTGCATCCGTCGAGTGGTTGGCAAACAACAACTGCAACAACAGCAACAACAACAACTTTTCCATATGATTGAGTGCACTGTTTCCGTTATTGTTGGCACTCACATGATTCGTTTACTTTTTCACACTTTCAAAAACTGCATTTGGCATTTGCATAACACCAGCACAAAAGCAAATATAAACAGAGAGCAAGAGAACGAGAGAGCAGGAGAACACGCGCCAAAAAAAAATACAAAAAATAAATATGTGCATACATAAGTATATATGTATGTAGCAAAAAAGAGACAAATGCAATGACCAATTGACGCTGTCTGAGCTCTTCAATATACATTTAATAAACATTTCAAAGTTTAAAAAAATAGAAAATAAAAAGTTCATGAATGTTAACAAAAAATCGAAATCAATTGCCTTTAATAAATATTTATATATCAATCAATAAAAAAAAACACATTTGTACATTTATATATCCTTAAACATTTTTGTTTTCTTCAATAAAATAAAATCGAAATTTTAATATTCCAAGAAACCTTGCGTTAAGACGTTAACAACAACAAGATAAAGTTGGTTAGCTATACAAATACCCTGTTTTCACAAAAATTATGAGAAAAATAAACGATAAAATTTGTTAATTGTGAGTATTTACATACATTTAAAGACATTGCAGTATAAAAAGCCCTTTTTATTATAAGTGGGCGTGTCTGTCGCTTTGTCGCCCTTCGCAAATCCACTCGAGACCGCAATTTCTATTCGCAATTCTTTGCACGGCGCGTTCTTCGCTCTTCGTTCTTGCTGGCGATTCTTAATTGCGTATTTTGCTACTTTTCTATGCCCAATAAAGAAAAGGAAAGAAAGAAAGAAAGAAAGAAGAAAATGCCAAAGCAACATACAACTGTACTGCTGTTTAAATTTAGATATTTATTTTTACTCGTTTTGTTTTTGTTGTGTTTTCCTTTCTTTTTGCTGCCGAAAAACAACAAAGCATATTTGCTAAATTGACGCTAAATTAACTCAAGATCGCCACATAACAAAATAACAAAATAACAAAATGTCAAAGTATGTATATTCGCTGATAAATAGTTTTCTCGGGCTGTCCGGCCACTGACGCATGCGGCCAGGCAAGGATTATACAAACATATGGAAATAGTATATACATATGTATGTATGTATGTATGTATGTACATCGGTGTACACGTGTACATATGTAGATCGATTATATACACACATATGTACATATAAGTGTATGGGTGTGTGTGGCTGGGTGCCATCAAGTGTTTGATTTTACATCTACGCAAATACGAACACATTTATTTATGAGCATATGTTCTGTTTATTGGGGGTATATTTAAACATGTTTTTATACCCTGTGCCCATAAAAAAACAACTGCTATGAAGGGCTGTTAGCTCAGAAAGCAAGACACGGCATTTTTCATGAAATGAAATCAAACATAATTTATTCAAGAAACCAAATATGTTTAAGAATTCAAGAAAGGTACGAATTTCATTTAAGCAGAGAGCGAGAGAGAGAGAGAGAGAGAGAGCAAGCTCACAGGGTATCTGTTTGTGCACCAACTTTGATCGGGCGAAGCGTTAATAAAACAAACATGTGATAACGCTTTCATTGCTTTTAATAGCCAATTCCGCAAGAGCTATTATCGATATCTCGTTTACACATCAAGTATACGCCACGTAGTTCACGTTAACTCTTACCTTATCCGAACGGATATCTCGTGCAAAATACAACTAGACTATCTATCCATCTATTTCTCTATCTATTTGCCCGTCAATCTGTTAAAACTCGCAGATTGCCTAATGCTTTTATTTACTTGTATTTCTTGTATTTGACATTTTATTGAAGCCGCCTCCACAGGAGATTCGACTATGAAAAATTAGTGAACAACAAATATAAACAACCCGCGTTGACCACAGAACGGGTCACAAGTTCTATCCCAAGTGAAACTACTCGTACTTTAACATCCACATTCAATTGGAAGTCGTCGCACTGAGAAATTGGATTTTTATTGCGTTAATATTTAAATGACTGCATTTGAAACGTGAGCTGTGCACTGCATTCTATATATACATAAATGTATATTGTACACTCAGAGAAAAATATACATCAGAAGTACGGTGAATTAAGATTTTCTTAAATCATGCACAAAGTTCTCAAATCAAGTACGTTGTTTTCAATCCCGAAATACTCAATTTTAGTTCGGTTTTAGCGCTAGTTGGGTTATATTAAGACAATAAGGAATTGATTTAAGCTTTGAAGTGGCTTTAATATTAGTATCTATTCGGATAAACTTCACGAGAAGTTAAAAAACTCTATATTTTACTAAAATAATTACAAATAAGATCGTTTTCGACTTTTCTAAGTTACGTTTTTGATATTTGTTTATAATACTTGGAAATTTAACTATTTCTATTTATCAAGTAAATAAATTTCCAAATGGATTTCATTACATAATGCATTATATTTTCCCCGAGTACATAAGCGTAACCATGTAGTCACAAAATCCAGTGGTTTTTCTGGAACTGAGTCTGGTTCTGTCACCCTGGGTCAGGAAATTTACATCAATTCGAAAAAAAAACAACTTTCGCGGAACTTGCGAAAGTCCCCAACTCGCAAACCTCTCAACCATCCACGAACCTCTTGACTACGACTGCGGATCTTTATAAAAAAAAAATAAATAAATCAATCTATATGAATAAAAATCCGCCCGAACACCGAAGCCGCAAAATACCCTTCCTCCAAGTTCAGTTCGATCGATGTTTGCTCAGCTTTAACGGGCTTCAATTCAAATGCGTCAAACGATCCGAATTGAATAATTTTCCATATGTTCAGTTTAATTGGGCCGAGTCTGGGCTTGTGACGAACCTATGTCCAGCTACAGTTACAATTGCTGGTGTTTAATTTTCTATTTGCGCTACATTAATAACGCCATTGTTGTTGTTGTTGTAGTTGTTGTTGTTCAATTGGTATCGACGATGCCCGTTGCCCCCTTTCGAAAGGGGGATCAAGCAGACGTCATCTATATCAATTGACAATGCCGCCCATAGAATATCTATTCTGGGCTGGGCCAGATGCGCAACACAAAAGCGGAGCGAAGGCTGGAGAATTGACTCACAAACACCCATTGATACTTACATAACGAAATAAAATTGCATCATGTGCTCTTCAAGCGAAGGCTTAATTCACGACACGCGACATTGTTGGCAAGAATAAAAGACATGTCCTGTTGGAACCTGCAAGACATGTCAGCGAGCCTGTCAGTGAGAAAGACACAAGTATTTTCGTTTGGTTTTGTTTCTCAGCTTTCTGAATCGCTTTTATTGTTTTTTGTTTTGAAATCATTGTTATACTGTTTGTTCTGTTGCCCTGTCAGTTGTTTGTTTGTTGTATTCGGCTGCTAAATTCGGTCAGCAGATTAGTTTTTCCAAGTTCCTCAGTGTCTGCATGTGTGTGAGTGTGTTTGTGTGTGAGTGCGTCTATCTTTGTAGCTTAATGTTAAGTTCATTCGGCTTCAGTTTTAGCCTGAACTTGACCGCACTTGATCTTTAATAGCCAATTTATCTTGGCCAATGGCTTTTGTTGTTGTTGACATTATCTTGAAAAATAGAAACACTTTTCGCTTAGTATTCGTTTAGGCTTAATAGTTTTGTTTGTTTCGACAGTGTGTTGTGTTTTCTTTGCTTGGCTAAGTTTATTAAAAATACATGGCAAAAAAATTGTATTATATCTTATTTTCTTTTTTTATTATTATTATTATTTTTAACATGCAATGCGTCGCCTGCGCGCAGTTGCCAAAAATACGCCTTAAAGTACAAACGAATGTGATAGGGCAAAAAGAGCGAAAACTAAACAACAATTAAACAACAACTGAGAATATTGCAAACAAATAAAAACCAAACAAATTAATTACGCTTGCAGCTAGCAGGAAAATTCAATCAATTGTGTTCATATTTTATTTGTGTGTGTGTGTGTGTGTTTTTTTTTAATTTCGTAAACATATGTAAGGTTGTCTCGTATATATTTAGGACACGTTTTAGGGACCTTTTTGGGTTTTTTTGTTTGTTTTTAATAACATTTAAAACTACATAATAATTAAGCACTAAACTAGGTATATAACTCACATCTGCATATATATATTTATGTTATTATACCTAAATAAATACATACATGCATATGTTTGCATATAGAAACAATATAAAACAATTGTTTAGTTGCTTAAACGTTAGTAACAAAAAAAAAGACTAAACAATGAAGAAAAAAAATACATCATTATAATCGATATAGTGGCTAATAAGCTGTATTATTATCATATAACGCTTCACAATATATACTATAAACATGTACAATTACAAAACACATGCCGTTCGGTGTCTTTGTGTTTTACAATTAGTTTTTCTTTCTCATTTTGATTTTTTTTTTTTTTTTTTTTTTTTTTTATATGAACAATGTGCAATTTTAGCTAGTTTGAATTTTGTCTTTTCCTGGTTTAGGATATGATTGATGCTTGTAGCACAGTATAACACTTTTGGCGGCGCAACTAAGTGCGCTACACGTTTTGTCCAATTTTCTTCATTCTCTTTGCTACTCTCGTTAGAAAAATTTTAACTTTGCCATTTTAAGATGTTGCCTGATATATACATATTTATGTATATATAATAATAATTAAATATCTTATATGTACGAATATGCGTAAGTGTATGTGTATGTGTGTACAGTATTAACAATTGATTTTTTATACAAAATCGAGAATCGATTATTTAACCAAATAAATTAGGCATACAAATAATTTATTTAATTAAGAGATAGAAAACGATTATAGAGCAAAATAATAGATAGATAAAGAAATAATAATAGTAATAATAAAGAAACAATTGCTGAAGCATACACATTCCGTTATTTTTTCTTTTTGTCTAAGAACTTGCCTAATTTAAATACTAAAAAGCACCCCGCGCTGGCGCCATCTGGCGGCGCTCGCGCAGCGGCGACCAAAGGAAACTAACTCATTTTCGCCATAAGAATTTGCATTCGAAATTCGCCTAATTTCGATTGGTACGCTGTGTTAGCAACTGCGGCGCTGATTCCGATTACGATAACGATAACAAGTACAATTACAATAACGATTGCGATTGCCATTGCCATTGCGTTTACTTGCTATTGAGTATGTCCTCTCGGCAGGCAACAGCCGCAACTAGCGCCGCTCCACGGCCGGATCCGTCCTCGGAGAGCATGAGGTCAAAGGTGATGCCCGGCTTGATCAGCTGGGCGATCTTCTCGACCATCAGATTGTGGAACTTGGGATGGAAGCGATAGACGCTGCCATCGACGCCGACCGTCACATGGGGCTCGTCCATCTTGTTGATCAGCGTGGCGATGCCCGCGGACACGAGATGCGCGGCCCGCTTCGAGACGCACTCGCAGATGTAGCGCACGTTGGCGCAATCGCCGTCAGTGGCATTGGACAGGCCGAGCTCCTCGAGCACCAGGCGACAGTTGGTAAACGTGCCGGGCTCGTCCGCCTCAATTTCGCTCACGTACTTGGTGAAGAAGAGGCCGCGCGTGAACAGCACTTCGGAGCCCTGGCCATTGAAGAGGATGCCGCTGCGTGTCATCTTGACCAACACGAGGCGCACCAGCTCGCCCATGTACATGCCCGAGATCATTTTCTCGAACGTCTGCTTGCCCGGATTGATGCTGTGCCCGTCGATGTCCTTGTCAAACTCGGTGCGCACAAAGTCCAGTGCCCCGTTGTCGCCAAACGCGCCCCACTCCGTGTTGATCAGGACGTGCGGCTTGCGATTGTCGGCGACATCGAAGAGCTCCGCCTCTTCGACCTTCTCCACGTAACAGGCATTCGAGCCGGTGCCCACGATCAGGCCGATCTTGCAGTTGTGATTCTTCCAGGCGCAACTCATCAGGGTGCCCGTCGTGTCGTTGAGTATGGCACAGACGTCGATCTGTACGTCGCCGCGGCGAGCGATCGCGTCCTTCAGAAGCTGGACGACGTCCTCGTTGACAACGCCGGCACAGTCGAAACCCTTCGTCCAGGTCTCCAGCAGGCCCTTGGTCAGGCCCAGCTGGCGCAGCGGGAACGAGAAGGTGAAGCCCAGCGGCAAACGTTCGGCGTACACATTGTGCTCGGCCATAAAATTGGACAGGCACTCGGCGATGTGGTCGAAAAGCTGCTGTCCGGACCCGATCATGATGTGCTGCGGTATCGCGTAGATGCGCGACTCCATCTGGAAGTCGTTGTTCTCTTGTAGATGGATGAGCAGCACACGAAAGTTGGTGCCGCCCAGATCGAGGGCCAGAAACTTGCCGCGCTCGTTGCCATTCGGCAGATCCTGCACGTACGTCACGAAGCACTTGACGTTCGCCTTCGGGTGCGTGTCCTTCGCCAGGCCGCGCCGCACCTCGTGCAGTATGCGGTAGGAGAGCTCCTGCACCTGCTCGTCCGTGAGCAACAGCTGCTGACATAACTCGTACACCATTTTCTTTTTATCCGCTGCACTCGCACCAGCCGCTGTTTGTATTTGAATTGCATTTGCATTCGCAGTCGCAGTCGCTGTCGCTGCTGCACCTGCAGCTGCATTTGTCGCTTTACTCACAGCGGCTGGGCGCACTCTCGCGTCGTCCGTCTCGTCGCAGCCGTTGTGGCCATTCAGTTTTGTGGCTAGTCCATTGCTATTTATAGAAACGCTGCGCATCGCACCATTTAGCTGCTCTTGTTGGTCCATCGCGTTGCAGTTGTTGTTGCTGTTGCAGTTCTTTCAGTTAGTTTGGCAGTCACTGGCACCCAACACAAAAAAAAATATATATTTATTGCAGCAAATTTTTCGTTTTCCTTTTTCTTTTTTGTTTTTTATTTATTTATTTATTTTTTTTTTTTGTTTGGCGCGCGTTTGTTCTGTGTTTTGTTCGCGTTTCAGTGTCTCTTTAGCTTTGTATTTTAGTTTTTTCGTTTTTCATATACTTTTTCTTATTGACTCGACCGATTTTATTTTTGTCCGCTGCACGCGTCCAACGCTGTGAACCGTTTGTTACGGAATTATATTCCATGAAGCTTCGCCAGTTGCTTTACTTGACGCTGCCGCGCGACGCTGAGCACGCGCTGCCGCCGTCAACGTCGGCGTCTGTGCGTCGCTTGTATGTATGTGTATATGTGTGGTTTACGTAGAGTATTTGAAGGAACCTTGAAGGTCAAAATTGACAATTCGTATTGGAGAGGGCGGCAGTTGCTGCTGGGCCTGCGTTCAAGATACAATATCATGTACATTAGTGTGCATATCGTGCCAGCGATAGAGAATGAAAGAGAGTCGCGCACAAATAGAGAGCAAGAGAGCACATGTTTTGATTACGCGCCCCATGAATGGCTGTTATACGCAACAGCAGGGACGGGTAGCAACGCCGGCAGAGGCAGTAGTATGTATCAGAGAGAGGAAGAGAACGGTCAGGTGTGCCTGTGAGTGTGAACAGCCCATTGCCTTTTTGCCATCGTCAGCAAACCAGTCATTTTACACTACACAGGCGGCTCGTTGGCAGCTTCAAGCAAAACAATTTTTGGCTGTGCTAACAACGTTTAACAACCACAACGCTTTAGGCTGTTATCAAAAAAAACTATATAAACATATACAAATATAAATATGTATGTATGTATATGGGATATGTACATACATATATTGTTAGTAAAAGCGAATAATTTAAATAATCGCTAACCATGTAGGTAATTCAAATGTCACTGTAGACTGGTTTTCGATTCTTGCTGTGACTTGTGTTGGCAATTTCAGTTGAGTTTGCTGCGGCTCTTGGCGTATAACAGTTTATGCTCAGTTTACATATGGGAGAACAAGTTTGCATGGCCGTTCGTTGCCGTCCAGACCAGGCTGTCTGTCTTTTCTCCGTGGGTATTACAAATATACATATTTACATTCATACATGTACATATGTATACATAAATATGTATATGAGCACACATACATACATCTGTAAGTTCGACATGGAATATTTTGTTGATGGCGCTGCCTGCTTTTGGCTTTCGCGGGGCTCGTCTCGCAGTTTGTGCTGCCCCTGCATGTACAAATGTATGCACATACATACACTCATTGTACTTTACGTGCCGACGCCGACGTGCGCGTTCCAACAGTGTTTGTGTTTGCAACTCCAGCCGTGGTGACTTTTGCGCTCCTCTCCCTCTCTCCGAGTTCCACAAACCTACTCCCCACACACACGCCTCTCGCGCACTGGATACATTCGTTCACTCACCTAATTTCAAGGAAATTCTTTGTTTTGTTGCAATTTATACTTGTTTGTTGTATCATAGACAGCATTTTGCACATGCACACAAATCATGCATTCAGGCTTTAGTAGCAGTGGTAGAAGAGCTGTTACTGTAGTTTTTGTTCTCCAAAGAGGCTCGCCTGTTGTTTCATTATTTCACAATTTTTCTCTCTCTCTCTCTCTCTTTTTCTTTCGAAATGCAGTCGCAGCAATGACGAGACGTCCTATGATCGTGTGAGCTGTCTTTGGAGGTCGTTTGTATTGGCGTCCCCTATGCGTGAATGTATGCGTGTGCATATATACATACATATATACGTACATACATGTGTGCTTATCATTATGAGTATGAGAGTAATAATACACGCCCCTTTTATGGAATCTATGTTTGTATATACACACGTTTGTGTGTATGTACGACGTTTGTGTTGGTGGAAGCACAGGCAGAGCGACAGGTCCGCACGTGTCTTTTTTCAATTTTTTTCTTGTTGCCCTAAACAAAACAATTTTGAGCAAAACCAAAAATACATAATAATATAATCTATTTGGCAAATATACAAATGGCATAGACAAAGGTTGCCGGCTTAGTCAGATTTAAATACATACATACATACATATGTATGTTTGTGCATAAATACTTATAGAACAAATGAATTTATTAGTAGTTTTTTGATAATGGATACAAAGGGTTTAATGGTTTTACGCAAATCGATATCTATCTATCTACATGTTAGAAGGAAGTATCTCCCATCCCATAAAGCATGTACATTAACACATACATATGTACATATGTACATATTTACATATATTCTTGATCAGGACGACGAGCTAAATCTATGTAGCCTAGTCCGGCTGTCCGTCCGCCCGTCTGTATAAACGCAGAGTTCGGAAATTACAAAAGCTGGAACCTACATACATAAGTACATACATATACATATGTATATACATACATATTCTCCTAATCTACATATGGGCAATATAAGTTTATCATTTAAGCTTCGATATCTAGCACCATTTCATTAAAAATGACGCAGATTTTAAATATCTTGGACTTTGAATACCTTTCCCTTTCCCCATAGCCCCGAATATCAAAAACTAAAATTTAAATACCTGCGCTTTGCATTGAGAGCAGTCAAGGACAGATCGCAGTGTTCAGGGTATCTCCTAGTCGGGCCCTCCCGACAAAAGCCTTCTTGCTTTAATTTATCCGGTTTATAAGCAGAAATTTAATATGTAGCTGCAAATTGACTGGAAACTCGCTGCAAAATAATTGTCACGTATGTATGTATGTATGTATGTATGCACATATAACTTCTGCTGTTGCTAACAACAAATTTGTTAAAATGTTTATCTTTGAAAATACACATACAAATACAATACACATACATATGTATATGTGTACACATGTGTAGAAACACGAAGAAGTGGTTTACGCTTATCTGAGTAACGGAAATTGTTTAGAATACAAACAAAAAACGCAAGCGACAACGACAATGAGGCGATATTTTTAGTGGGCGTCGTCTACGACGCATAAATGGGCTGGGCTTTTGGGTCTATGGTGCCGATGTCGGGTCAAGTAGTAATGCAATAAATGACATTGCTTTGGGCCGATAAGGTCGTCAGTACTCAGTACTTCAAAATGCCATGCATATGTACATACATACATATGTACATATACATATATGTATGAATGTACTCAATGTGTAAACTCATTCTTGACACACTGTACATACATACATATGTACATATGTTTTTTATGAAAGAAGACTGCGGTATTTCCAACATTAATGAAATCCTGTTTTCATTTAGCACAAAATATAATCAAATGAAGAACGTTGCATTCTGGTGTAACCGACAGCGCAAAAACTGTATTTTTGGGAAATTTTCAAGTTACTTAATTTGTGGGGGCGATCTTTAGAGGTCATCAATACATACAACACATGCATACATACATTTGTACATATGAACAGGGTGAGTCGAGTGAATTTCACCTCAAGGGTAAAGTACTGGCTGATCCAGAAACCGAACCGTAAAACTGAATTGTTCCATGAACCACTTCAAATACAACACGGAGGCTTAAAATTTGTTCTTTTCTTTGTTTGATTACAATAGTGCAACGTCAGCTTACAGCAGGCTGCAAGCCTCGCTGTCGCTGCGCAGTTGGTTTTTGTTGTTCGTTGTTGAGAATCCAGATTTGGGGGCTCGCCCCGTTTACACATACATACATGCACACATACATACATATGTATGTATGGGCTGGTATTCGAGTTGTGCATGTGTTTGTGTAGAGGTTAGTGGCGCTGTTTTGCGCTTGCTCATCGCCGCCGCCGCCGTCCGTTTGAGTGTGTTTGTCTGCGAGTTGTGTACATACACAATAATTGATTTTCGTATCGTTCTCTCTCTTATTACATTTTTGTTGTCTTGTGTATGGGGCCACGCGCAGAGCCTGCTGTGACGTCAATGATGATGACGTCGAAACTGCCGCCTTTTGTGTAATTCGCCGCATCCAGGGGTCAATGCAGTGTCGGCGACGGCTAACGAAACTGTTTCTTTTTCTTTCCTTATTTTTTTAACATTGCGTATGCGTCGCTTGGAACACTGGCCTTCGATCTTTAAACAAAGTCATTAATTAAACCATTCAACATTTTTGGCAAGCCAAAATAATTTCACGTGACGTTACTGCGGCGACGGCGACGGCGACGCCAACGGCGACGGTCGCCCACTCAGAAAGAAAAATTGTTAAAAGAAAAAACTCTGTCGGGCCACAAATCATTTGCAAATAAAAAAGCTATGCTAAAAGTTGACTACAAGAAGGCGAAACTATCAAAAATATCAACTGAAATATAAAGAAAATAAAATAAATATAAAGTAAGTATATGTATATGCGAATACATATATAATATAAAATACAGTTACGTAAATCAGGCTACCACAAAAAAAATGGGCGTGGTCAATTGATAAGACTGTTAAGTTTCTTGCTATTACTCATATTGCAATAATAAAAACACCAGTTGCCGGGAATTTCGCCAATTTCACAGCAGCTGAATTTGTTAGCTTATCGCCCCAAACTCCGATTGCATCAGCTTTTAAACTTCGGCAAGGTCAAATGCACGCGCGCGTATAACAGTTACTGTTTTGCCATGCGGCACCAGCTGCGCCCTTTACCCCCACCAACACCCCAGCGACAGCACTGATCCAGTGCTCTGCAATGGTGTGACTATTGAACCAAAAACAAAAAAGACAAAACCAGTTTAGCAGGCCATATCTATGATACAAGCATACATACATACATATGCCTTTATGTGCTACGTATAACAGAAACTGGTTGGTTTACTTATGTGTGTATGTACATATTTTGGTTTTAAAGCCGTCAGCACTAACAAAATACCATGTACGGGTGTGCACAGTTATATTTATATACATACATAATTAAGTGCGTATTAGAGAGTTTGGCGTCGCCCAGACATAATCAGAGTAGAAAATCGTACGTTCGAAAGATTCGAATTTCGACAGCACGTTTTAGACATGTGCCACGTTTGGCAGGGCCATGAACTGCCGGGTTGCTGACAGCTGATTAAATAGCCGGGGACTGAAATTCAATCCTCAAGCATATAAATATGTTGTTTATATTGATACGTATGCAAAAAAAAAATAAATAAATAACCGAAATATGTTCACAACTTCAATACAAAAAAAAAAGCAGATCCATTGTGAATTAGATTTGAATGGGAAAACGGTTTTAAGGCTGCCAGATATGTTGAATTTGTAGAGCTGTCGTTGCACACGCACGAAAACCTATCGAGCTATCGACGAAATGTAAATCATCGATATAACTGATTTTATCCAACACTGTTTTTAGTAACTTGCCCAGCACTTCAGTTTTGCTTGCATCGCAAAAAAATCGAAACGGAAGAGCGGGAGGTACTGCTTGTTGTTATTTTTTTTGTTTTTGCGCCACACATTAAAGTGAAACAATAATATTTAGTGAAAAGTGCGATTAGTCGGCGAGTGTTAGTGTGAGCAATGACAACATCCTCAGTAAAACGTCGTCGATCCCCGCACGATGCGCGAGCATCGCACGTCGGGGATGGCCTGGACAATGACAACGACAACAACAGCAGCAGCCGCAGCCGCAGCAGCAGCAGTAACAGTGTTAGCATCAGCACCAGCAGCATTGTCACCAGCACCAACACCAACACCAGCACCACCAAGCGCGACTCCGAGGAGGACAGCTGGGCATCCAAGGGCTACAGCTACATCAATCCGTTCGTACATCGCATACAAATCGACAGTCACATTGAGCTGGCCAAGGTGAGCTCTCCGTTTCACGTTTCGCGTTTCCGCAAGCTGCCAGATGCTTTCATTCATGCAAAAACAGTTTAAACACAACTGTCGTATGTCCGTGTGGGGTGCGGGCCGCTAATGAGGGCTAAATTGGTTATTGCCATTGTTATTGCTATTGTTATTATTATTGTTGTCTTCTAGTGACGCATACATATTTGAGTCCATTAACATAAATATGTATTTATATGCATGCACACACATACATAGGCACATGTTCTGTAGCATTGCACTTGACCAACTTTTGCGACAGAAGATGTCGATAACTCCGCATTATCGATATTTCTACTCATACATATACATATGGGCGTTTTTATCTGCCATAGTTCCGCGAGGCTGACGCCAGCGTCGCGTCGCTGCCAACTGACTATGAAGAAACAAAAGCAGCGAAAATCATACGATTTTCTCGTCTTATTGTTTTTGTTTTTGTTGTTGTTGTTGTTGCTCTTGCTTTCGTTGCCGGTTCGGTTCTTTGGCGCGTTTGTCGCCATGTAGTTGTAGTTGTATGTACATAGTTGCCGTTACTTGTTGTTGGTATAGCACACCTTGTGCTTTTTGCTGCCTGTCTAAAGATGTGCTGCCTGCCGATATCGAATACATGCTCGACTTGTCACACACGATATTTTGTTTTATACATATTTAAACATTCATATTTTTTTGTATGTGTCGGTATATTTGATTTAATAACATTTCCAAACAAAGAAATGGCTTCACATATTGTAGTAGGATTCATTTTATATAATATTAAGTTAGGTCACTTTCATTAAGTATTATTACTTATAGTAGTTTGATTTAAAAATCTAAGCTTACGCCTGCTTAACGTTGCCCGATTTCTTATTTCCAATTCGTCTACTGTTACGTGAAACGTTTTGAATTCCAAGAAATATATGTATATGCAGATGTATATATATGATATAAATGTATATATGTATGTATATGTATCGTAAATATGTATATGTATCGAAAATAACATTTTCATTGTTTTCTGTTCTCAATCTAAATTCAAAAGAATAAAAAAACGTTTTTCGCACGTTTCCCATTCGACTTGTACCGCCTTCATATGCATATACAGTTTGTCATGAAAGTGTTTTGACAATGGGAAAAATTCACATTTTTCAACTTCCTTTAAAAAATAGAGAAATTTTGTAAAATTGTTAAAATATTTTTTATATTTTTTTAATTGTTCTAAAAGTTGTAAAAGTAAAAAACATCAAAGTATTTTGAGAAATAATTTTCCAATTAAATACGGAGCAGTTAAGTGAAAAAAATTAAGTATTAGGTATGGTCACCATGTCAATCGACATGGCTTTCAATTTTTAAGGTTTTCCACATCAAAACTCTCAGGACTTTTAATCCATTCTTCGAGAGTGGAAGTTTTCTAAATCTGCTCGAGACTTTAGACTTCATTTGTTGCGCTTTATTTCATTTCATTTAATTTTTTAAATTATATCTATTTTTGGGGCAATCTAAGCCAGGTAACCGCTACACCATTTGCACATATACCCAAGTGGATCCTAAGTATTGCCGGATATTGTGGTCCTTAGAAGCATTTAGTGTCCTGCAGTATTTTGAAAGTGTCTGTCCGTTTCTTCCATTGCGGTCTTTGGTTCTGTGTAGAGCGAGTAATGGGCAGCTGCAAATAAGATGTTGCAGTGTTTCATAAACTCCTGGTTCTCCACAGCTATTAACCGCGAGCTATTGCCAAACAATGACCTGCCTGTAGTCCTACCATCCAATACAACTCAGCGCATAATTTTTAGAAATTTTGCAGCTAGTTGTGTTATTTTACTTCCTATTAGCTGCTCTATCGTTTTTATAGGAATTCCTTTGTTTCCTCAGCTTACGTGAGGTAACCCAACAGACTGTTTAGCTAAGAAGTCTGGGAACCCAGTAGATGCGCACTGTGCCGGCTGTTTTGAGGTCATCTAGTGCCTTCCTGCTTGCCAAGTCGGATTGCAAGTATTTTTATTTTATTGTGTGTTTAAGCTAGCTCTCCGCCCGGAATATGCTGCTCCGACTCCGGAGTCCATTTAGCCGACGATGTCCGCGCTATTGGGTCACTGCTGATGTTGAGAACTGTGTGAATTTGTTTGTATGACTACAAGGGGGTTGAAATCTTGTTTTTAATCGGGTGTTTCCGACTAGAGCCTTCTCACTTGTTCGTTTTTTTAAATTTCATTAAATAATATAATATAACATAAAATATAATAATATAAAAAAAGAGAGAAAGATAAAATCTTTTAAAATATTTATATGCAGATATATGTTTGTATTCATGTAGATGATTTATGGGTCGGTGGTTACCGATCTCATTAAGCTTGAACATTGGTCAAGTATTATAAGGCACATGATATTCATCGATAACTCATCATTTAAAAATAATTCTTTGGCATGTTATTGGAGCTTGAAATTTACTGAATGCATATTTTCAAACCATTTGCACAGATTATTAGTTATAGTATATTTAAATGATTAATGATTATTTGGATGTCTTTATTCTATGACACAGTTTGAAAATTTTATGCTCGCATTATATATAGGCATTTAACATAGAAGATATCGAAAAAATACAAATATTACCAACGTAGATTTAATTTCTAAAAATGTTTTGTTTTTTATAAGTTATAAAAAAAGAATTTTTAGCAATAAAAAAAATTAGCAAAACAAAAAACTTTTCATTGCTAAAAATACTTTTTCGTATACATATATATATATATATTGGAAAATATCAACAACCCTGATCGTAAACCTTATCACTGGCTATGTCATAGTCTAATGTACACATTTATGAGGCCGTTTTTGGTATGACACATCAAAATTTGCTATTACTTCAGACTGAACATAGTAGAAATCGGAAATATTATAACGGCCTCCAACGAACCTTACCTGGCCCACAAATGCTATGGCCGTTAATCAGTTAAACTTGTGGCGAGCATATGAATAATGTATATTATTTCTACTATATATTTATATAGCATATATATTTTCGTATGCATATTTGTGTATCAAGCCCTCATCTTTATAATAAACTAGTTTCGGCTTGCTCCACTTGCCTCGATCGCTGAATCAAGGTCGAGGAGGCACTCACACTAAATGTTCGAATGTTGTTTTGTTAATGAAATGCTCATTTATGTACATATATACACATACATACATTTATACACGCACACACACATATGTGCATGCATGCATAATACATGCACAAGATCACCTATGTATTCCCATTTATTTATACACACAGTGGCTGACGTAGAGGCATTTTCAAGTAGAGTCCATTATTCAGCAATGCGAAAAGAACAAAGCTTAAAACGATTTTAAAACTGGGCGTTTAATTTCCTGAAATTTAAAAAAAGTATTTTTAAATTATAGTTAGAATTAGTTTTAAAATCCACAAAAATGTCAATGTTTATAGATGTTTCTTTTTAGGTAAATTCGCCGAAATCGTAAAACATTATTAAAACAAACATTTACGAGTTGTGTATTTTATTATTTTATTATTCGGTATCGCCATAAAATTGGATAGCGTGTCTATGCCTAATAACAGACCTAATCTATATTTACGGAATATAGGAAAAGTTGATTTGGGGTCATTTTATTGACCTAATTGCTCACTCACAAACAAATCTGCCAAAGACGCTGTGTTGTTTTATTCGAATCTGCGGGGGCAATACGTTTTTTTTGTTTGATATAAACCTTGATCGTGTGCGTTAATTTCTACCATTTGAAAGTTCAGGAATATTGTCCGCTTTATCGTTGCTTCTTAACACGCATGCAGCTTGCAGTCTGATAAGCTCTAATCACCATTATCTTTTTCAGATCTATGTGTTGACGGTGCTGCTTCTGCCCATACGCGTGGTTGGCTGTGTTTTGTCGCTGTTATCGGCCTGGATGTTCGCCTACATTGGGCTGTATGGCGTGTCTATAGAGCAACTGCAGGAAAAGCCGCTAACCGGCTGGCGCAAGTAAGTGTCAAGCCCAACACACACACATACACAAGCACAAGCGCAGATAATAACTAATTTCATCTTTTTTATAGGCATATGCAGTATTTGACGGCGCGTGCCATGCGGATGGTTTACGTTTCCGGCTCGTTTCACTACATCAATTGGAAGGGCACACCCGCCACCGCCAGGGAGGCTCCCATTTTAGTGGTGGCGCCACATTCTTCGTATGTTGATTCAATTTTGGTGGTCTCCGGTCATCCGCCGTCGATTGTGGCCAAGCGCGAGACGGCAGACATTCCGCTGCTGGGACGCATCATAAATTATGCGCAGCCCATCTATGTGCAGCGCGAAGATCCCAACTCTAGACAAAACACTATTCGGCACATTGTGGATCGTGCACGTTCCACAGAGGATTGGCCACAGGTGGTCATCTTTGCCGAAGGCACATGCACCAATCGAACCGCTTTGATCAAGTTCAAGCCTGGCGCTTTCTATCCGGGCGTCCCTGTGCAGCCAGTGCTGCTTCGCTATCCCAACAAGTTTGACACCTTCACCTGGACCTGGGATGGGCCGGGCGTGTAAGTGCTCAACATCTTTCTTACATGCCTATGCCTGCGCTTTATTTGAACTCGCTTCCTGACTTTGTTCACAGCCTGCGTCTGCTCTGGCTGACAATGACGCAGTTTTATAATCGCTGCGAAATTGAGTATCTTCCCGTGTACACGCCTTCTCCATCTGAAATAGCCGATGCAAATCTCTATGCACACAATGTGCGCGAAGTAATGGCCAAGTGAGTTTTATACCATTTCGCGAATGCTTAATTCATTAACCAAGTTAACGATGCGACTGTCCCGTTTCTATAGAGCACTAAAAGTGCCCACATCGGATTATTCATTTGAGGATGTTATCGTTATGAGTCGTGCACGTGAAATGAAAATTCCTTTTCCCGGTGATATTGTGGAAATCGAGCATACGCTCGATTTTCTCGATCTCTTGGACACAAAGCGCGATCTGGAGCTGTGCGAGAGTTATCTAACGCTGTCCAATACAGACAAGCTGGATATTATAACATTTGCCGAATTCCTTCAAGTGGACCTCAAGAATCCGAATCTGCACAAGCTCTTTGCGCTGCTGGACCATGTGAGTGTATGATCAAATATAGAAAATACTCTTTAAAATTAATTACCCCCTTTTCGTATATTTTATGTTATAAACTAATATGTAGCGTCGCAAGGGTACAGTGTGTCTAAAAAGTTTTATACTCTGTTCGCTGTTTTGCAAATTAAAGAACTGTGACATTATAACGTTCTTGCGCGCTTTGATCAAGGTGAGTAGCCCCAAGGATCGCTAATGTGTCGTTTACTATATTCCTCAACGCATCCTCTGTGTTACAGTTATATAGTAAATCAAGCCAACAGATTGACAGGGAAAGTTTCACACGTTTGATGCGGCATGCCGGCGGTAAGCTTAACGAGCAAAAGGCTCACGCACTGTTCTATGCGTTGGATACCGAAAACGTGGGTCACGTCTCCTTCGGTAAGTGGAATTGAGATTCTGTCTAATTTTTTAATATTGCTAATGAACGTTTACTCACGTTTTACAGATCATTTTGCGACATACACGGAGAAGCAGCCTAGCTATCAGTTCCTCTATCGCAAATCGGAACACATAAGGAGAACAAAGAGCAACGTGGTAAATGCCACGCCCACAGCCAACTGAAAAACCCACAGCAATGCATTTGGAGGCTGCAATGAAACTTATTAGCTGGTTCTATAATTATTCAAGGCTGTGCAAGCGGCAACAGGCAACCCACAGAAAATGAGACAGCGGGAGAGTGGAAAAGATAGATAGATGATGAAGAGAGAAAAAGCGAGAGAGAGAGAGAGAGAGAGAGAGGGAACGTGTAGCGTAACGCAAAGCAAAGTCAACCTAAGCAAAAAGTTCAATTGTAAACTATATATATTTTTTTAATAATTAATTTATTTATTGTGTTTGTGTTTGTTGCCTACTGTAATTAGATTTGTATAGCTTGAGAAGAAAGTTGTTCAGGCAGGTCAAATGTATATAGATCTAGACATTAAATTGAATTGTTAATGTTGTGAAAAAAATCTATATATATATATAAAGTAAAGTTCGATAAAATTACAAAATAACATATATTTGACCTGTCTGCACATAACCATTTACCTTTATGTGTACTTTAAATTCTAAACGCAAGTCATTTTAATATTGTGATTATTATTATATATGTATATATATATACATTATACACTGTATATTTATATGTAGCAAACAAACAAACAAACAAAACTTAAAGCAATGCTACACATTTTTGTTGCTTAGAGCTCGCACGCATATTCCATTCTAGCAGCAAATGTTTTTGCTCTTTTACCCGTATGTGAGATTATATTGGGGCACACAACCAGCCTCACAAACCTCCCCCCCTCCAACTCCTTTAGCAATGGCAATAAATATGAATATCCCCATCAAAAGTCGGAATGCCAAAGTATACTGTAAAGGCTAGTAGCTGGATCTGTTTGCTAACTGGTCCTTAGTTTAATTGTACTTCTCAATTCAGTTAAGTTCCTTTTTATGGCTCTGACATTTTATTCGTCAACCTTTAACCAAATATATACCTATATATATATTATATATATATTTATATATATACAATTTTTTCCCTTGTGCATTTGTAAACTTAAACACAAAATAGACTTCTGGGCACGACCCGAGCACCCGAATTAAAATAGAGTATAGCTGTACTTAAGCAACTCATCCGTAGACACAGCACTAGCACGAAGCAAAAGTTGTAATCTGACACACACACGCTTATAAAGTCTGTTATATTATTTAGAAATATATATTTGTCAAAATAATCGAAAACGTCAACGTCGGTAAACACCGATGCTTCTATGCTCTTTCCAATTCTGCTTAGCTTATGAATTTAGTAAAACAAAAAAATACTCGACAATTTACTTTTCCTTTTGATATGCCTAAAATACTGAAAAACTAATTTCAATTTCTTTCCTCTTTAAATAAATAACAAAAAATATTGGAATAATTAACAAACATTTTTTTTTGTAATATTGGAAATTATGTATATCTGAAATGTACTTGAAATAAATGTATTTTTATACAAAAATTGATATTCAAATTTGTTTACAAAAACTGAGGATTAATTTAGATTAATTTAAATAATTTGGAAAAGAGCATAACGCTATGGGTCGATCGGCTCCATAACTTTATATTTGAACTAAGTGTAAGCAAAATCCCTATATCTATATCTAGATATATCTAAATATACGTATATTGTATGTATGTACTATTGAACCAGATATTATTAGCTTCTAAAGGGAGAGTACAACAAAGCGGATTGCAATCTCTGCTCAAATAAATGTGTACCTTTTAAGTAAAAAAAGAAAAACAAAAAAAAAAATAAATAAAAATAGAGAAAGAGCAACCACCCAGTCGTATTACTGTGCCTACATCCAGCTATCTCCAGCAGCAACTGGTGGGCGTACTCCGTGCGGCATGTGGCAGAGCAGCGCGACGCGTCGCAGAAACGCCCCGCAGCCAACGTCGCAAGCAGCGAGCGCCGACAACGACAGAGTTTAATCTAAGCCGAAGCCAAGTGAACGTGCTGCAGGACTTGGGACTATTTCTTGTTCTCATTATTTCTATTATTTTTTTTCTGTGATTTAAACACGTTTGTGTCAAATGATCGTGTGAGGAATGTTAAGACGTGTAGGAAGCTTCCAGCTGCTGCTGCTGCTGCTGCTGCTCCTGCTGCTGGGCGTACTGCGCCCTGTGGACAGCTTTGTCAATGCGTAAGTTGCTTGGACTGAATGGCTATCTAACTGCTGCTAACTGGCATCCACATCGCAGACCCAAGATCATCAGCCAGGACGGCAACTTGATTTTCGAGTCTGGGGTCAATCGAAACATCAGCTTTCGGCTGAGCGGCAAGTCGCGGCTGGTCATCAATGAGGATTACGATGTGCTGGAGCTGCTGATGCCCATCGGTGGCAGCAAGAAGCGACCCTCGGGCGCCGGCAAAGATGAGTGGAGCGGCGCCGAGGACATTGTCGATATCCGCAACCTGGCCGATCAGCTAACCGAGCTCCGGTCGCAGACACTCGGCTCCAACGGACTCAACGCGATGCTGCGACAGGTGCAAAACTCGTAAGTATCGAATATATGGAGTAGAGACAGTAGGAGAGATGTTTGACCAGTATTGTGAATACTCCCTAAAATCGTTAACATATAGTCGGATCATAGTAGAGGTTCCTTTGCTTGGTAACCAATGGTCTTTTTAAATACAAAGAGTTATTTTTTACAAGGAGTTTCGCTCTTCTATTTCAACATGAAATGTTTTATTTTTTTCACGACTCTTTTTAAAAAAAAATATATATAAAAGTAGGTGAAGTAGTTTGATATTGATGATATTTGGGGAAGCTTATAAAAGCTATGTGTGGTGTAGAACTTGATAAGATTTAGCTTATATGTTTGGAGTATAAAGAAGCGGATAAAAACTTACCATGAAAAACGTTATCTGAATTATGAATTAAATCGATGTTTGTAATTTATGGGGGTGGAAGCGGTCGTAGCTGGAGTTTTTCCGCTCAATCTGTAAGGGTCATAAAATTTGCATTGTCGCGGCTTATTCGCTCCCAAATGGGCGTATCCAAAAATTTGTTTGTGCGATCTTTAGAGGATGTTCGAATTGAATGTATCTAGCTAAAATTTAAACTAGATATGATCGGCCCTTGATGGGTCTAGCCCAAAAATCTTCATTCCTTTTCCGACGCAAGTTTTAAGTCTCTAGCTTCAAATGGGGCAAAAAAGTAGATAGATGGACAATTGACAGCCAGACGGACATTGCACACACCGAATATACTTTGTTCGCTTCGAGAGCGAGATTAAAAACAGCTGGAACGGGAGGAGCAGGAGGAGGTGATTGTGAGATTCTCGGTTTCTGTATTCTGTACAGGACACGGGCCAGTCGGCTGCTGCTGCGACGCCTGCGCCTGCGTCTGCGCACCGTGGAGAACCAGCTGCAGAGGGTGAAGAGCAAGCTGGAGCTGGACAGCTGCCACAGTAATCCGTGCGAGAACGGCGGGAGCTGCTTGAACACCTTCGACGGGTATCGCTGCCAGTGTGGTGCCGCCTTTGAGGTAAGCGGGGCGTACTTTGAGGGGGCGTTGCCATCAGCTAACGGCTCTGTTCCCCCACAGGGCAGCAAGTGCGAGCGGGACGTGAACGAGTGCGGACTGTATGAGGGCACGGATCTGGGCTGCCAGAACGGGGGTCAGTGCGTGAACCAGTTCGGCTCGTTTGCCTGCCTATGTGCGCCTGGCTGGCACGGGATGCACTGCAGCCAGCGGAAGACGGACTGCGCCGCCGCCAGCTCGTGGGAGCTCTGCGGCCATGGCAGCTGTGTGGCCAGCAGCGATGCGCTGGGCTATCGCTGCCTCTGTGAGCCCGGCTGGCGCAGCAATGGACTGACGCCCACCTGCACCGAGGATGTGGATGAGTGCAGCGCGGCTGCGCACACGCCCTGCTCCACCAAGTGCATCAATTTGCCCGGCAGCTTCACCTGTGCGCCGTGTGCGCCCGGCCTGACCGGCAACGGGGTTAGCTGCCGCGACATCAACGAATGCGAGACGAACAACGGCGGCTGCAGCCTCAGTCCGCGGGTGGAGTGCATCAACAGCTTCGGCTCTAGCCACTGCGGCGAGTGCCCCATCGGCTGGTCGGGCGACGGACGCACCTGCCAGCGGGACAACAACAACAACAACAATTGGCAGCCCAACGGCAGCCCGAGTGCCGTTGGCGCCACCAGCTGCGCGCATCGCGCCTTGGTCTGCCATCCGGCGGCCATCTGCTCGGAGATCTCCAACACGATCATCTGCAGCTGCCCCCTGGGCATGGTGGGCAGCGGCTACGGCGAAAATGGTTGCCAGACCGGCACCTACAACAACTGCAATGACCTGCCCTGTTTGGTAAGTGCTCGAATGGACCCATCCGACTGACTGTGCTCTACTCTTAACACCCTGTTGCCTCAGGGGAAAAGTGGTCATACTTCCAAGTACAAGGGGATCATAGCTTTTGATTTAGCCAAACGGTAATTTCTTCATAAAACCAATCCCTCCACTTGCATTAAATAAACACTCGGTTTTCCCAAAATCCCTAATATTAAAAGTCTGCATCTACTCTCTGCCTCTGCCTCTGCCTCTAGCTCTATTGTCTCCTACATATGGTATAAATCCCAGTCTTGTTGCTTAATATTATTGAAAAGGGGAAACGTAAGGAAAAAGAAATTATAAAACTCAACCCGTTGTCCTGATCGAGAATAGCCCTCTAGCTGTTACATACATTTGCACAAAACCATTATACCCTTCTTATCCATTTTCATGGGTTTAAAGTACAATCACTATCTCTAGTATTTTGAAAAGGTACTGATGATCTTCTTTAAGATCACTGCCCTTTTCCACAACAGAGTCTCTGCAGTCGTTAACGTCTTCACCTCTATCTACCGCAGAATGGGGGCGTCTGCCTGGAAGTTGGCCCCTCGAACTATACGTGCCAGTGCCCGCGCGGCTTTCACGGGCCACGCTGCGAGCCGCTGGCCAATCCGTGCCTATCGCAGCCCTGCAAGAACGACGGTCGCTGCAGTCCGACGCCCTCGTCTGATGCCGGCGGCTTCGTTTGCCAGTGCCAGCCAGGCTATCGCGGCAGGCTGTGCGACGTTCGCTTCAGTAGCTGCAATGCGATGCTGAGCGGGCCGAGCGGACGCCTTCGGTATCCGCCGACGGGCGACAGCTATGAGCACAATGCCCAGTGCGCCTGGGTGATCCGGACGAACGAGTCGCTGGTGCTGAACGTGACGATCCACAGCTTTAACGTGGAGGACTCGACGGATTGCCGCTTCGACTGGCTGCAGATCAACGACGGCCGCTCGGCGGCCTCCCAGATCATTGGACGGTACTGTGGCAATCACATACCGCACGGCGGCAACATCATCTCCTCCAGCAATCAGCTGTATCTGTGGTTCCGCTCCGACAACTCATCGGCGCACGGGGGCTTTGAGCTCACCTGGGAGTCCATGCCACCCCAGTGCGGAGGCCTGGTCGAGTTCGAGACGCACGGCACCCTCGCCTCGCCGGGCTCGCCCGGCAACTATCCGCGCAATCGCGACTGCCAGTGGCGTCTGGTGGCGCCCAGTAACAAGCGGATCATGCTGACATTCTTCAGCCTGCAACTGGAGGAACACAGCAGCTGCAACTTTGACTTTATCTCGGTAAGTAGTGGGGGAATCTCTCACTAGGGCCTTCTTGCTGATTGCTCATTTCCGACGACTGCAGATCAGCGATGCCGTCTCGGGCCGCGAGCTCTACAAGTTCTGTAGCCGGGAGCAGCCGGCGCCGCTGATTCTGCCCACGCACGAGGCGCTCATACGCTTCCATTCGGACGAGTCGGGCAGCGACTTGGGCTTCCAGCTGCACTATTCCGCCGAGGAGCGGCTGCCGGGATGCGGCGGCGTCTACACCAGCAAGATGGGCACCATAACCGAGCCCAGCACCGCAAGTGACACTGAGACCGTCGCCTGCGACTACGAAATACGCATGGCCCTGGGCGAGACCGTGGCCCTGAATTTCATCACCTTTCAGCTGTCGCCGACTGCTTGCATGGAGCTCTACGACGTGGTGGACCTAACAGCTGTGCAGGCCCTGGCTCCAAATCAGTCTGCCGCTGTTTCGTATATCCTGCAGTCCAAACACTGCGGAGGAGGCGACGGCCTGCCACCCGTCTTCCACTCGCTGTACAATCGCGTCCGTGTCAGGTTCTACACGGACAGTCCGCGCGGCACCGTCGCCGATCGCTTCGAGCTGCACTACCGGATGGACTGCTCGCGCACCTTTGACGCGGCCAGCGGTACGATCAGCTCGCCGGGCTATCCGAATCTGACCAGCAGCGAGCGGTCTTGCACGTATAAAATCGTCACGGCGCCCGATACGGTTATCGTGCTCAAGCGCCTGGACTTTCAGCTAACGGACGGCACGCCCGACTCGGAGGAGGATGAGCCCAGTGAGAGTGGCGGCGGTGGCGAATGTGTAGGCACCAGCGTGTACATTAACGACGGTCTCAATCGGGCCATACTGGGACCCTTCTGCGACCAAAAAGTGCCCGCGGAGGAATACGTCAGCAAGACGAACATCCTGGTGCTGGGCCTGCACACTGTGCCCGGTAGCGCGGGGCGTGGCTTTCGGTTCGATTATCGCGCCGTTCCGGTGGGCAGCACCCAGTGCGGTGGCGTTCACACCAAGGAGGGCCAGAATATACGGGTGCCGGTGGACGCGGGGGGCAAGTATGCGAATGATTTGACCTGTTACTGGATCATTATGGCGCCGCCGGACACGGCCATACTGCTGCACTGGCTCAGCTTCGAGCTGGAGGGCAGCTCGGACTGCAATTACGACTACGTTGAGGTGTACGATGATCTGGTTGAGGGCGTTGATAAGCCATTGTCGCCGCTGGCACGTTTCTGCGACACCCAGGTGCCGCAGGATCTGCTGAGCCACGGCAGCATTCTCACCATTAAGTTCCAGTCGGACTTCAGCGACGCGTCCAACGGGTTTGAGCTATCCTTCCGCTTCGTCGAGCGCAACACCTGCGGCGGCCACATTCACGGCTCCGTGGGCATGCTTAACTCGCCCGGCTATCCGCTTAACTATAGCAACGGCGTAGACTGCATCTGGCGGCTAAGCGCACCGGCGGGCGGCCAGCTGGAGCTGCAGGTGGACGTGTTTGAGCTGACCGCCACGCGCAACTGCAGCGGCGATTGGCTGGAGGTGCGCAACGGCGCAAGCAACAGCTCCAATCTGATCGGACGTTTCTGCGGCACCAGCATACCCCGGCGTTTGCCCAGCTTCACGAACGATCTCTACGTGCGCTTCCACACGGACGACGTGGGCGTCGCCCGGGGCTTTCGTCTGTCGTGGCGCATCTTCGCCAATGGCTGCGGTGGCCGCCTGATCGGCAACTCAGGCGTCATCACCTCGCCCAACTATCCCAACAGTTATCCGCACAATGCCCACTGTGTGTGGCAGCTGCGCACCCATCCCGGTTCCAGTCTGCGTCTAGCCATCGAGGACCTGGCCATTGAGGAACTATCCGACTGCGGCTTTGACCAATTGAGCATCTTCAATGGCGGCAGCAGCAGTCGCTTGAACGATGTTCCCCTCTTCCAACTGTGCACGATGCCGCCCGAGGGGAGTCGCGTGCTGCACTTGGATACCAACGAGGCGGTTGTCGTCTTCCAGTCGGACATTAACAACGCGGAGCGCGGCTTCCGGCTGTCCTATAGCGCCGACTGCCAGCACACGCTGAACACCACCCAGGGCATCATCGAGAGCCTGAACTATGGCGAAGCCTACTTCGAGGGCGCCATCAATTGCAGCTGGCAGCTGCGACCGCCGCGCGGCAATCAGATCCGCTTGGAGATTTCGCACTTTGATCATCGCGCCAATCGCATGCCTACAGATGCCGATGGCGGACTCTACCTGATCGATGGCAGCGCCGTGGTGCCCATTCTCGGCCTTGGCGAGCACAACGCCAGCGGGGACACGTTGACCATTGTCCACAACACGAGCATCATTAACTTTCGGCTCGAGTTTCGCGTCGAGGGCTGCCTCCACGAGCTGCGCGGCGAGAGCGGCACCTTCCGATCGCTGAAGTATCCGCTCATGTATCCCAACGATGTGGAGTGCTATTGGCTCATCCGAGCAGCGCTCGGCGAGGTCATTGAGCTGACCGTCCTAAACATGGACATTGAGCAGAGCGGCAATTGCACCAAAGATGCCCTTGTTGTAAGAACACCTGGCACCTGCCTCCCCATTTGCAACTCGTGACTTATCCTTGTCTCCCCTTCACAGGTTTCGAATAGCTTCCGTGAGACCAATGCCCACGAGCGGCACTGCGGCCAAACCGACAAGCTGGTCTACACCAGCGCCGGCCACGAGTTGCACGTACGCTTCATCAGCGACGGCTCGCAAAACGGACGCGGCTTCGAGGCAAGCTATCGTGTTCTCAAGGGCTGTAAGTTCAACGGGCGGGAATCCCCAACCAGCCCTCTACTACCTACATATATGTAATTACAATAATAGACAGTTTTGATTGACTGCCTAAGTGAAAACCTGCAGACTGACCTTACTTATTGACTTACTGATTGACTGGCTGATTGATTGCTTGACAAACTGGTTGGCAAAACTTACTGATCTTACCTATTGATGAACCAACCCATTAACTAGCAGATGGATACAGCTATTGACCTATTGAGTGATTAACTAACTAATTGGATTAACTTATTGACCTATTGATGATTTGACTGAAATAACCAACGAACAGCTGATTCACTTACAGTCTTGGAGTAGTGTTCTTTTATGGTGTCAGCAGAAACGGTTCCAAACAAGTGGGAGCATTGCAGTCGGGAGTAGCCAACTGGGCTGTACTTGTTCACAAAATAATAACAACGATGAATTAAAGTCCGGTGAGGGTAGCCCCCTGAAGCGACAGTTTCGGCAGTCTGCCGGTTTATCGTACCTGCCCCATTTGGCCGCCCTGTCGATATAGGTCCTTCTTGAAGCGACACTAAGTTATCTCGTGGCGAAACCAACGCGCCTATAGCAGGCGTAGGTACGGACGAGCGACCGGCATCGTTATGAAGACCTCTTGATTTAGACCCGCCCGGTCTCTTCAAGTGCAGCCAGCGAAATGCATCTGCTCGCGAGACAAATCGAAGGGACATGCAGACAGACGGACGGATGTGCGGATGACAGCTCCGCGCTTAAGCTCGTGAGCCAAATTTGCTCAGATACGTGCGGTATCTTCGGCAACGGGGCGAGTGACGTTTTACTTCTTAGGCAACATCGATTGTACGAAATGCGAGGGAGCGATCGGGCACCTAGGTATCCGGTGCATCGAAGGGACGGGTAGACAGACGGACGGACATAGCTAAATGGACTAGGCTGTTAATCCTGATCAAAGATAATATAAGCCGCGCTCCTCCCTTTTTAGCCATTTTTAATAGATTCGAGATATGAAAAGCTCTTGCATTAGTTCACTTATGATTTGATTTCACTTGCAGCCTGCGGAGGCAAGCTGAAGACGAAAAGCGGTGTCATCCAGTCGCCGGGCTATCCGAAGCCGTATCCGCGCAACAGCGAATGCGAGTGGCTGTTGGAGGTGTCGCCGCACCACACGATCGTCTTTGACATGCAGGATATGGACGTGGAGAACCTTGACATACGGACCTGTGCATGGGACTATGTGGTTGCCTTTGATATGACTGGCAGCGACGGCAACAGTGACAGCGATGCCGACAGCGACACCGTGGATGACCATGAGATATTCAGACTGTGCGGCAGTGACCTCACCACACTTGCACCGCACCGCAAGGAGTCCGCCACGAATCGGGCGCTCGTGCGCTTCATCACGGACGATTCGGTGCAGAGGCGCGGCTTTCAGTTGCACTACCACGAGTCCTGTGGCCAGACGGTGACCATTGACGAGACGGAAATTCAGTATTTGAGTCTTCTGCATCAGGTGGCCCGCAACGAGACCTGCGTTTGGGTGCTACAAGCCGCCGATCCCAGCAAGCACATCATCTTCACGCCCACCCATGTGCAGCTGCACGAGCGTCCTTCGGCGAGCTATGCGACCGAAGGCGACTGCATGATGCACGGCATCAAGATTTATGAGGGCGACCAGCCCACTGGAACGCCACGCCAGCAATTCTGCCGCAGTCATCCGCCGGCGGTGATCTCGCGCGGCCTGGCGCTGACGATTAGCGTACCGATGGCGCTGGTCGCGGAGTTCGAGGGCCACTACATGACCATGGACACGATGTGCGGCAGCGTCTACACGGCGTTGTCTGGCCGGTTTACCTCGCCCTACTATCCGGACAGTTATCCGGTAAACATTGAATGCGAATGGCTTTTGGCGACGAGCGACGGCAACTCGCTGACCCTGACCATTGAGTCCATGGACATGGAGCAGTCGGATGGCTGCAACAACGACTACCTGGAGCTGCGCGAGGAGTCCTCAAGTGGTGCCCTCATTGGCGTCTATTGCGGCAATCAGCTGCCGGCGGCCGTCAGCTCCAAGGGCAGTATTTGGATCAAGTTCAAGAGCGACGACGACATCGTCGGCGAGGGCTTCATGGCCAGCTATAACTATGGTAAGTAGTGAGCGTTCCCCAGCCAATCCCTCTGGTATCCAATTATCGGCAACCAACATCCAACCCGCAGAGCATCACAACGAGCTGAACGGGACACGGGGCACCGTGCAGTCGCCACACTATCCGAGCCAATTCGAGAGCAGCCAGCTATACAGCTGGCGCATCACCGTCGACACGGACTATGTGGTGCTGGTGAATGTGGATCACCTGCGGGATGTGGATCAGGAGCACTTGCGCTTCTACGATGGCTACACGGACATCGGTGCCCAGCTGGTGGTGCAGCCGTATCAGCCGCTGGTATCCAACACAAATGTGATCTACGTAACGGCCAGGCGCGGTCCCTTCCAGTTCAACTGGGAGCGCTTGTCCAAGGAGGCGCTGGCCTCCAATCGCAGCGCCGAGCTGCAGGCGCGTCAATGCGGCCAGCAGCTGATCACACTGAATCGCACCGTCATTAGCTTCAACTCGCCGGGCTATCCGTCCGGGTATGCGACCAATCTGCACTGCAGCTGGACCCTAGTGCCGGCCAATCCGGCCACACACGCTGCCCTGCAGCTGATCAGAATGGACCTCGAGGAAGTCGGCGACGCATGCTACGCTGACTATGTGGCGGTGTCCAGCAGCAGCGACATGCAGCACTGGACGAGGCTGGCCGAGGTGTGCACGCAACTAAATAGCACCACCAATAAGATGTACCATGGCACGCCGTACTTGCGGCTGGAGTTCGTCACGGATGCCAGCTTCAACAAGACGGGCTTCGCCAGCACGGTGCGCACCGAGTGCGGTTCCGAGCTGACCGCTCAGCGTGGCCTGGTCAATATTACGCAGCTGGTGTCCACCAGCTACAGGTCGACGCTGGACTGCGTCTGGACGGTGCGTGTGCGGCAGGGGAAGCGCATACGGATCACTTTCCCCGAGTCGCAGCTGAGCGCCAGCGGGCGGGCCGCGGATCTGGATGAGTGCCGCAATTTCTTTGTGGTACGCAATGGCTATGCAGAGGATTCGCCGTTCCTTGGGCGTGGGAAGTACTGCGAGAATAATATCACTGATGTGCTGGAGACCAGCTCGAACCGGGCCTACATCAAGTTCCGGAGGGTGTCCTTTCCGGACCTCCGTGCCGCCTTCCACTACGAGGAGGTGGGTCACGCCTGCTCCGGTCACATTATGCTCGAGGAGGGTGTCAGTCGCCTGATCAGCTCGCCCAACCATCCCAATCTGCCCAATCCGTATTCGGAGTGCGTTTGGCGGATCAGTGCGCCGCCCCAGCATCGCATCGCCGTCGAATTTGTTGGCAATTTTGATCTGACGCCCAGCAGCAGCAGCAGCAGCAGCAGCAGTGGGGCGTCCGACGAGGATAGCTGCGATCAGGAGTTCGTCCAGCTAAACGATGGCAGCACCGAGCTGCTGCCCCAGCTGGGCCGTTTCTGTGGCAACCGGAAGCCGGACGTGGTATACTCATCGGGCAGCGAGCTGCGCATCAAGTTCTTCACGGGCGTTCTGGAGCCGCATTCGGGCTTCCAGGCGCTTATCAAGCTGGCTGACTGCGGCGGCAGCTATTACAGCTCCAGCGGGGTGATCAATTCGCCGGACGGAAACCAGCTGCAGATGCACCTGCTGCCAGGCAAGCGGCTGGAGTGCGTCTACACCATCGAGGTAGAACGGGGCAGCACCATCGATTTGGTTTTCGAGCCGATGCAGCTGCCCAGGGCCGTCCAGGGCAATTGCACGGCGGGCACACATCTCCAGCTGGAGGAGATGGAGCCGTTTGGCGAAGAGAATCAGGAGCGCGTCAGCGATCGCTTGGTGATCTGCGGCACCGAAAATCGCCACTTTATCGTCGAGACGAACAAGATCGTGATCCGGCTGCGCATGCCCAGCGGCCAGCTGGCCCGGGATGAGGGCTTCCAGGTGCGTTACACCGCGGTCGGATCACGCTGCGGCGAGACGGTCACGGCGCTGAAGGGCGTTTTGCAGACGCCCAATTATCCGTCGGGAGTGCGCGCGCCCACGCACTGCTTGTGGCACATCCAGGTGCCAAAGGGGCATCGGGTCAAGGTGGAGGTGCTCGATTTTGACAACGGCAGCGGCTCGAACAGAACGCACACCAGCTTCCGCGGCCGCATCACCTTCGCGAACGACTTCAATATGCAGTCGGTGATCGGGCGCTATCCGTTCGATCCGCCCCCCCAGATAGAATCCACGGACAACACCATGGGCATCGATGTCTTTCTGCTGCCCTTCAGCCAGCATCGCGGGGCCAAACTGCGCTTCGCCGCGTTTGGCGAGAGCGTGTGCGAAGGCCCCCTCAATTTTGGCGTGAGCAACACCCTCCGGTTCTCCCGGCCAAACGCCAGCAGCGTGGTCTACTGCAGCTACGAGCTGCGTCCGCCCCAGAACAGCACGCTGTTGCTGCAGGTGCCGCGCTACAACAGCAGCTCCGTCCTCCTCCGGAATCCGCATATGTGCCGCGTCCTGTCGCCCCTCAAGCTGGTCCGGGGGGATGAGGGCGAGCCGCTGCTGCCGATGCTGATGTGCGGCGATCAGGCGAATCGCACGGTGCGCCTGCCGTTCCCGGTGACGATGACCATCATGGGTAATAACCGCAACGCGTTGCAGCTGCTGGAGCTGGTCTACAGCCTGCAGCCTTGCGGTGGCATTTTGCCCCTGGAGCCGGGCGATAATCTGACCATCACGCGACCCAGCAATCTGGCCGACATGCAGACAATTAATTGCGCCTGGGCCGTTGGGCCGGACCAAGCGGCCGAGGAGCCCCTGTCGCCGCAGGACGTCCAGCTGGAGGTGTCGCTGAGCGTGAATCTTGACGGCGACTGCCAGCGGCATTACCTGCTGCTGTACAGCGGACCGGACCAGAACTCGCCGCTGATGGGCCGCTACTGCAACCAGGAGACGGCTGTCAATCTGGTGGTGGAGCGTGGCCTCTTTGTGGAGTACCATGGGGAATCGCTAGCCAGGGCCAGGGCCAGTGCCAGTGGCAACAATAGTGCCTCCTTCAATGTAACCGTCAAATATGGCAGCGGCTGCGGCGGCCGTCTAACCTACCCGTATCGCCTTATCGATGTGAGCGAGCAGTACAAGAACAACGTGGAGTGCGTCTGGGAGATTGAGGCGGAGCCGGGCTTTCATATTGGTCTCTCCTTCGTGGGGCGCTTCTACATTGAGAATAGCAACGACTGCGCCAAGGACTATCTGCGCGTCCAGCAGCGCAGCGATACGGGCAATTGGACGGATTTGCGAACGCTGTGCGGTCGCAGTCCGCCGGAGTTCATCAATTCGACCAGCACAGAGATGCGGCTCATCTTCCACACCGACGGCGACGTCACGGCCGATGGCTTCACGGCGCGCTTCGAGCGCAACTGCGGCGGCATCCTGACTGCCACGGCCGAGCCGCAACTGCTGAGCAGTCCCGGCTACCCCAAGGGCTACGGCCGGAATCTGCACTGCAACTACACGTTCCTGCCACTCGAGAGGCACGCGCCTGGCGTTTTGTTGCGCTTCCTGACCTTTGATCTGGAGCGCTCGCCGGTGAACGCGTGCCTTTTCGATAACGTGACGGTCACCACGCGGGACAACGGCGGCCGGACGCAGGAATCGCAGCTGTGCGGCGTCAAGCTGCAGCACTCGTATCGCGCCCAGCAGTCGATCAGCCTGCTGCTGCTCTCGGATAGCTCCTTCAGTGGCCGTGGCTTCCAGCTGGAGTACAGCACCAATCTGTGCGGTGGCGTCGTTAGCACCACTCAGATGGTGGAGTCACCGCGCCAGCACCAGGACAACCTAATGCCGCACAACAGCGACTGCTACTGGAACCTGACGGCGCCCGAGGGCTACAAGTTCACCGTCAAGTTTGAGCTGCTCGACTTTGAGGCCGGTCACCAGTGCAACTTCGATGGCGTCGAGGTGTTCGCCAGCCCCGTGCCGGACGATAAGCAGCGGATGGCGCGCTTCTGCGGCCAGCTGACCGACGATCTGCCGTATCTGCATATATCCGGAAATCGGGGGCTCATTCACAGCTATTCGGACGATCGAGATCCGTCGCGAGGCTTCCGGGCGCTTGTGCAGGTCCTGCCCAATTGCGATGAGCGCATCTATCTGGATGAGCACAATGCCAGCTATACGTTCAATAAGTTTGTCGGCGCCTATGCGAATAATCTGGACTGCAGCGTTGTGTTCAAGACGAATCCGGGCAAACAGTTGAGCGTCGAGTTCCGTAGCTTCCACGTGCAGAGGACGAACAGCTGCTCAGCCGACTATTTGGAGATTCGCGACGGTGCCGGACCCTTCGCCGATGAAATGGGCAAATTCTGCGGCCAGGATCTTCCACCCAAGATGACCACCTCGCGGCATGTGCTCTTCATGCGCTTCGTCAGCGACAGCGAGCTCACCGACACTGGCTTCGAGCTGATCGTCACGGCTCGGCCGCTGCAGTGCGGCAATCCCCTGATTACGGTCGATGGCAAACAGCCTTTGGAAATCCATTCGCCGGTCAACGAACAGGGCAACTATGACAACAACCTGTTGTGCCTGTGGAAGATCGTCAGCGAAATATCAATCCATCTCAAGTTCGTTAGCCTCGACCTGGAGGCGCCCAATGCCACTGGCAGCTGCGTATCGGACTTTCTAAAACTGTACAATAACGAGGTAAGAGCTCGGTCCAGTAACTGCAGAATATTCCCTTTCAATTTTCAACACCCATCAAAAACTTTCAAAATCCTTTAACTTCAATTTGCGCTTAAGCTCTTCAACAATTGACCAACAAATCATAGTAGAAAGACTCTCTAGCGTGTTTGTCCATCATAAATCTTATGTTTACACCCTGAACCCATGAACCCCAATGGGGAATTCCGTGTATGTGTATGTGTATGTAGACAGCTGGGGACATGCCCCAAATATTGCTACCTTGAACGTAGAACGTATCTAAAATCCGAAAGATTCAAAATGTATATTTAAACAGTTGGTGGCTCTAGCTCTTCTAGCTAAGGACCCGGGTCAAAAAAAACCGTAAGTATCGTTAATAGGAAAACCAAAATGATTATCGCTAATTTGAAATAAACTTGGTATACACTAACCGAAATAGTCAAAAACAAGCTTTCTAGCTGTTGTAGTCTATGAAATTCGACCCATTCATACAGACAGACGGACATGGCTAAATCAACTCGGCTGGTGATGTTCTGTCCTTACACAATAATCGTTTAAAACTGTCTTAATCGACCAAGTGTTAAGATTTTGTGCCCCGCCCACTGGGAGGCTGGCAATTCGAGAACACATCGATTCAGCTCAAATCGCAAGTTGATAACACATGTATTCATATATATATTTTCCACAATTTCCACCTTCCCCCAGTCTGACGCTCCTCAGCACCCAGCCCTAAAAAATCGAAAATATCTATATCTACCACAGGTTCTAAACTCGAGTAACTAAATTTGGTATATATATTACTGCGAAGCTCCCCCAGAAGACTCAGAAAAAATGTCCGGCCACAACCCCTCCCTCTATCTTCCGTCCCACAAGCCGCAAAAGTACCGGAAATTTTCAAAATAACAATAACAATCAAGACCGTATACGAATATACCGCAGTCAGTACCCATTGAAATGGGTAAAATAGGGTATTATGGGTTTGTTGAAATGTATGTAACAGGCAGAAGGAAGCATATCCGACCCCATAAAGTATATATATTCTTGATCAGGACGACGAGCTGAGTTGATATAGCCATGTCCGTCTGTCTGTCCGTCCGTCTGTCTGTCAACATTTTGTTTTTTTTACAATATCTCGGAGACGATACGAGATAGAACAAATTTAGTGCGTTATGTTTGTGTAAGCGATACGCAGATTTTGATACCTTCGGATGTTGGATACCTCCCCCCAATCGCCCCCAATATCGAAAAAACCAAAAAAACCGCAAATCAAATACTACAGACCTGCAAATTGGTTTGCACATCGATTTTGATGTCCCTAATAAGTCCTGAAAATTGCATAACGATCATTCATTTCGTTTAGAAGAAAACTAGGATTTCATTTCTGTACTGGGGCACGCCCACCGAGTAAAGTGAGTTCGTCGTGCATTTGTATGTGAGTGTGTGTGAATTTGTGTATGTATGTGTAAACGAGCTCAAATGTTTATGGAAACAGATCGCAGGGTTCAGGGTATCTCCTAGTCGGGCGGCCCCGTCTAGAGCCTTCTCACTTGATTTTTTTGTTCAGACGTAGACGTTGCCAAAATTAATTCGCTGGCCAACGGTAATGATGATTGTCTGTATCAAGCTTAATAAATAAAGGAGATATGTCGATCGAAGTGAAAAATCCTTAACACTTGCGATGTGGTCATGTGGCCAAGTAGAAATTCCAAGTTTTAGATCTCTCTCTAAATACACACATGTTTCATTTTGTTTAACAGGATGCGAAGTTGGTGGAAGAGGGCTATGGCAGTGAGGTAATATTCAATGGACACGGTAGTACTCGCTCCTTCTTTGACTATGCCATGGAACATGTTTACTGTGGCAGCGGCATGCCCGATGATTACTATCCGAACGCAAAGCAGGTGTACGTCAAGTTCCGCACTAACGAAGCCATCACGAAGCACGGCTTCCGCATCCTCGTAGTGCCCGATGCAGGCTGTCAGTATAGCTACGGTGGTATACAGGGACGCGTCAAGATTTCGGACAGTGCCGATTGCGATGTGAATATCGTGGCACCAGTCAATTACACGCTTAGCCTCTACTTTGCGGAGGTCAGCTTTGGGTCATCCGATTGCAACGTGGAGCACGTTGAGGTCTTTGACAAGATCAGCAACCGATCACTGCAGCGTGTGTGCGCCTACTTGGATCAGACCAAGAGTCTGTTCACCACGACTAATGAACTGCGACTGCATTTCAAGACGGGCACCTTCTTTACCACCTTTGATGTAACCTATATTGCGACGCCCATTGAGAACGGACCCGGTTGCGGCGGCAGGCTATATAACACCGAGGGCGTATTCACCAATCCCTTCTATCCGCAGAACGTGCGCAATAACTCCGACTGCAGCTGGAGCATCCAGGTGCCGAGCAACACCCGTGTCCTGCTCAACTTCGATGGTGAGTTGATTTCTTCCCCCGGCCGCTAAAGGTCGTCGACAGTTGCCTTTATATACTTACCAATATGTGCGCATATTTGCAGTTTTCAATCTGGGCTCAAAGGCCACTTGCCACACGGACTATCTGCTGATTGAGGAACAAGACGAGGGCGGCAACATGCAGGAAATGCGACGTTTCTGCGGTGAGGATAGGCCCCGTGTCTATTTCAGCAATCGCAGCCTCCTAACTGTGCGTTTCCACAAGTCGGTCAACTACGATGGCATCGGCTGGGTGATCAAATTTGCTGGCGTCGATGCCAACTATAAAGTACCCTACTATATGCTGCAATAATCATGCAAATAAGATATCATACCAATTTTAGAAAGTGTTCAACTAAAAACAAAAATAAATTTGATTTTTTATTCAATTACATATTTCCGATGATAAAAACAATTGTATAATCTTTTTTTTTTTAATTTTATTGAATATATTTTAAATTAGTTATCTATAAAATAATTACTATATATAATATTATATAGAATTTTCCTCTTTGTATCTTTTCATCGTATGCCTTTCACTTAGCTCAAAAAAAATTTATTTTAAAAAATTACTATGAAATAAAACGCACAATTCAAAATCCTTCTTTGTTTTTTTTTGTGTTGTTTTGTTTTGCTTATAATTGTTGCTGCGTTCTTGCATTACAGTAAACGAAGAGAAAAAAAAATTGTGGTACATGGTTATTTAAATAAGAGAATTACTTTTACGTAATTATTTAGTGGTATTAAAAATAAAAGGGCGCTCAATCACTCGTAATTAAGATAAATTAATTATTCACTTTAACAATTAACTGACCATTGTGGACCACACAAAAAAACTTTTTCTAATAAATACAATGCATACTCAACGGTTGCTCATCTTTATGAATATTTCGTTAATGCAAAAAGATATATAAAAAAAAATAATAAGTTTTAAATACGCCAAGCTAGTGTCTAGGGTCTGGGCCCTGAAATCTATATATGTACAAAAACCGAATGGTTTTAAAGTTTGCAACTAAAAACAAAATAAGTATATTACGAAAGAGAGGAGTGGGTTTCAAGTGAAGTTGGGTAGCGAGAGAGAGAAAGAGGCGGGAATGAGGAATGAGCCAAATTTATAAAACAGACCAAAACTCAAAACATAATTGCTGATATCATAAAATAGAACGACAAGTTTGTATATATGTATATGTATGTATATGGGGGGCATGTTTAAAGCATAGAGCATATTACTCTAAGCGATATTTATGTAATGAACACACACGCACATAATTAACAATTCAATTCATTTTTTTCTTTCTATTACAATTTTCTTAGCTCTATGCTGTTAACATTCTTTATATGTATAGTACGACATATTTATTGTATATGCATAATTCTTGAACAATCAAATTTTTCTTTTTGCTTTTGTTTTTTTGTTTCTTTTTTTTCACTATCAACGCGAACAACTGCGACTACATATTTATGTAATTTATGTATGTATGTATACATTTGGTTATAAGTATGTATGTACTATGTTATAGATGCATATGCTCTGAATCATGTAACAAACAATTACCAAATGGTACTCAACATTATATAAATACGATTTTTAGCGAAAAAATTAAATAAACAGCCATTCAGATTCACAATTCACAATCCATACGAAGTTCCAACAAATATTGTGGAATTTCCAGGGCGCTGTTATGCTTTATAGCCGATCTTAAATGTTTTTCTTTTTTGTTTTTGGTATGCATTTGTTTGTTTGTTTTCTTTTTGTTGTTTTTTAATTGTATAATTTGTATAATAATTTATGCTATGCAGACAATATTTTTGTCCAGAATTGACATAATTTGAATTCGTTGAAACACGAGAAACGTTGCCCCTCGATTTAACCAAACTATTTCGCACACATACACACGCACAACACAACGGACTGATATGTCTCAAATCTTTTAAAACTTAATTTTCACTGTTTTGTTTTTTGTTTTGTTTAGATAACTTGCAATTTGGCCAATAAGTTGCAATTTATTCTTTTCGCTCTCACTCACACTCTCTTTAGCCTATCTCTCCCTCTCTCTCACACACACAACTGCACACAGACATACACTCGCTCTCGTTCTTTCACATGCTCCATCTTCTTCTGTCTGATCATTAATTTAACCATTAACCGTGCTGGCCGACAAAAATCGTATAATGACAACGGCAACGCTTACGAAGTACTCGATATCCACCTACATATAAACATATAATGATAAGCTTAAACAGTATTTAGGTTACTTGGGGACTCGGCTGGGTTATTGGTACAGTGGTACAGTGGTACAGTAGTAGTAGTGTGGTACAGTGGTGTTTTCAGATCAACTAGGCGCTAATAACATTAACTAAGAAACTCAAAATAACTCAAACCTCCGAGCACGCGCAGGCGTCGGCGCTTTAGCTGCCACAGCTGCCACAGCTGCCACCAGCGGCACTGAACAGTTGCCCCAGTGGACCAGCTAGGGCACTGATGACCACGCCTACACGTTCAGGCACTGTTACATGCAGCACAGGAAGCGGTGAAAGAAACTTTTGGCATTGCGGCGCGCACGGCTGGCCCTTAGCTAACAGATGATGCCTTGGTCCAAGCTCAGGTTGTTGGTGGCGGCAGCAGCGGCGTTCTTGGCGGCAATCACCACATGGTGGTGGTGATGGTGATGATGGTGCATGTGATGGTGCAAATGATGCGCTGACGACGGCAGACGTCCATTCAGCAGCAGCGCCGTGCTGCTGCTGCTGCCAGCGGTTACATTGCTGCTGCCACTTGGACTGGCGTTGGATCCTGAGCTGCTGCTGCTGCTGCTGCTGCTGTTGCTGGAAATGGAGTTTGGGCTGATGTTGTTGTTCTGCTTCTTGTGCACGGCGGTTAGCGGCTCAGAGGCGCGACGTCCACCGTGGCTATTGCCGCAGCTGTTGCTGTTGTTGCTGCCATTGCCGCTGATGCTGCGACGCATGTTGCTGCTGCTGTTGCTGTTGCTGTTGCTGTTGCTGTTGCTGCTGCTGCTGCTGTTGCTGTTGCTGGCTGTTGGCACCACAACGCTGGGCACGGAGCACTTGCGCGGCTGCTGCTGCTGGTGATGCTGTTGCTGCAACTGCAGCTGCGGGCTGGCTGTGTTGCTGCAGTGCGGCAATGTGCAGTTGGACGAACTGTGCGCCTCGAGGTCCTCCAGCTGGAACTTCTTCACCAGCGCCTTGACCGATGTGGCCGAGCTGGCCTCCGTTGCGGGCGTCTTGCGTATGACTTTGGGCGTGGTAGGCGCATCCGGGAACAACGCCAATGTGGCAATAACTGTTGAATCCTCCAGCCCATTGCTGCCGATCTGTATGGTGGCCGTGCTGGCCAGCGGTTTCTTAACAAACGTCGCCGTATATGTGTTCTCCTTATCCGAATCGGATGCGCGTCGCGTTGGCGTCACAATCTGTGTAGGCTTCGATGTTGTCGCCGTCGCCGTCGCCACCGCAGTCGCCGTTGTCGCCAGCGACATGGTCAGCGCATGGGGCAGTGTATGTATGGCTGTTGTTGTCTCTGTGCTCGGGCTCAGCTTATGGCTGGTGGCAATTGGTATTTTAGAGCTGGAGTGCGCTCGGTGCCCATTGTGCGTGGCTTTGCTAGGTGTTGTTCCTATTGCAGCTGTTGTTGCTGCTGTACTGTTCTGTTGTTGTTGCTGCTGCTGCTGCTGCTGCTGCTGCTGTGAAACATTCTGTACCTCTTGCTGGTCATCTTCCTCTTCCTCATCATCGTCATCCTCATCATCATCGTCCTCGTCCTCATCATCCTGCACAAAGTCTGCGTCGTGCTGTGCTTGCAAATAAATTTGCCTATCCAAGGAGCACTCATCCTTCAGCCAGACATGCTCTAAGCAGGCGGCGGCATTCATGCGATCGCTACAGAAAAAGAGAAAGAGAGAGAGAGCGAAAGTTATTTAGATATTCTCTAGAAATAGAAAAGTCAACGGCACACTCACTTTGGCTTAATTCGCAATGCGCGGCGAATGAAATCAATTGCCGCCTGGGAGACGCCGCCAAAGAGATTGTCGGGAAAGGTCAGAGCGCACTGTGAGATATTGAGGAAGGTCTCCTGCTTGGTGTCGCCGCCAAAGGGCGAGAAGCCCGATAGCAGCACATAGGCTAAAACGCCGACCGACCAAATGTCTGTCAGCAGCGACAGTGGTTCATATTGAAGCACCTCCGGCGCCACATAATCCGGAGTGCCGGCCATCTCTCGCACATTGATGCCCTCGCAGACGACGCGCGAAATCCCAAAGTCGCACAGCTTGAGGCCATCTGCAAACCGGAGACAGATTAGAATGGTGTCATACAAAATCGCCAATTCGCAATGCTGCACCCTTCGATTCCGCCACTCACCCTCAATGCGTTCGCCAGCCAGCAAAATGTTCTGCGGCTTCAGATCCAAATGCGCAATGGAGCGATCATGCAAAAACTTGAGAGCCTTCAGCACTTCCCGCATGCAGTGGCGCGCCTGCGCCTCGCTGAGGCACTCCTCGTTGTCCAGAATCGTTTGCAACTCGCCGCCAGTGGCCCTGGAGGGTAGAGAGAATGCGAATTTAGATATGATCTGGATACTCGTTTTCCTGAAGTTGACACAAATCTGCAACCTAAACATTTTTCAACTTATTTCGTTAATTTGGTTCACATGAATATTTAAATATTGTTTCCAAAAACAAACTACTGTATGAGTTCAGTTTTCTAGTCAGTCTACAAAATTGTGGCTAAGACTAAGTTTGACTGAGGCCATCTGAGTCCTGGAAAGAGTTAGTCCGTTTACCATCCCAGGGGAATCAAACAGAGCTCATAATATGATGCAGGCTCATTAAAATCCCTGTTATGATTAACATGTAATCAATCAGTCCACCAATCAATCATATCACTTGGTATTCATTTCTACAAAGTTCTTTGTCGTCTGTCCTCTGTGAACTGGATCTAGGTCTTTAGGTCTCTAAGGTGTTATCCCAACAATTAATTAGCATTCTGATAATGATTTTATCATTATTACTGTTATTGTTATTGTTGCTGTTGAGATGATTCTCAGTTACTTACAGCTCCAGCAGCAGCGCCGTGTCGGAGCGCGTCTCGTGCACCGCATTTAGATTGACGATGTTGTCCTCGCCCTCGCATAGCATTAGGACGGCAATCTCGTGCTTGATCTCCTTGTCGCTGCTCTGTGCGCGTCGGCGTCGCTTCAGGAATTTGGCTGCGAAATGCAAACCGGTATTCTTGTGTATCGCTCGGCGAACAGCCGCAAATTTGCCCCTGCAATCAAAGAAAGTGTAAAAAAGACAACGGATTAGTTTTGGCTAGCAAACCGGGCCAGCTGCAGTCGCCAATTGGCAATAGGCAATTGGCAATTGGCAACGGGCACAACACGGCCCACACGCGCCCATAGTTTCATTCATAAAGACGGCCCAATTGCCGGCCAGCGATGTCCACACCACAACTGTGAGGCATCCAACGTGACTCAACGATTCATCGAAGAACGGAATAAAGGAAGAGGCAAATGGCAGCAGGGGAGGGGGCCGGGACGACGGGTAGCCGGGCTGCCGGGTTGCCGGGCGAGGCAAGTTTGGTACGTCAAAGTCGCGTTGTCGAAACGCCTTTGACAAAGTACGTGCCACAATGAAGCAATTGCGCTTCCGGCAAACACAAACAACAACAACAACAACAACAACAAGAACAACAGCGACAAATCTGGCATACCAAATAAGTTGGTAAGTAGTTGGCCAGCCTCAGCCCCAGCCCCAGCCTTAACTGCAGCCGCAGCTCGGGAGCGGGAAGCGGGAACAGACAGCGCCAAAAACAAGCTGAAGACGCATTACGCAAGCCAGCCAGAACGAGCTATGAGAAAAATTGGATATCTGTTCTATCCATTTTATGGCTTACTCTGCAAATTTTTGCTAGCTGACTTGTTTTATTAGGATAAAAAATATTTGTAAATTTTAATTCGTAAAATTATAATATAAAAATTAACAAAAATTCTACAGAAAGTACTAAGTCAAAATAACAAAGATTATATTTGACGGTATTCAATCGGGCCAAATATTATGAAGCGCTTTGTTATAGAATAACATTTACTTTTAATGAAACTTATAAAAATATATCCATAATCTTATATAGATAAAATCTATTTTCCATTTTGAATGGGCAAATGTATGTAACAGGTCATCTCCGACCGAATAAAGCATATATATTCTTGATCAGTATCACTAGCCCAGTGGATTCCGTCTGTCCGACATACACATGCAGAATTTGTTGTAGTGTTTTTCTTAGCAAGAGTTATGCCTGGTTGCAGGTAGGGCATGCGATAATGAGCGATATAAGCACTAGGCTGTCGTCGCCTTCACACGGACTGGTTTCTAATTGTTGCATGCGCCCTGCGACACCGACACATTGACAGAGGCAACGTGCAACGCCTTGAAGTTGGCTCCTGCAGCAACATTCACAAATTTTCAAATGTGTCGCCACCTGAGGACAAACGGGCTGCCTGGCTGCTGGGCTGCTGTGGCCATTAAAGTGAAATATTTTGTGCCTGCCACGCAATGAGGACGCATGAGACACGATCCAGACGTCAGGCTAGCCGAATTGAGTAGTTGGCTGCTGGCTCGCCGCAGCTGAAACCGGAGCCAGGGCTATTCAATTAGCGCCAGCAATATTTGCATCTGGCTTTGGCAACATGTTGCAAAGCCTCGTCAACAAGCATTCCGTGCAGGTTGCAGGTGCATTAACAGTTCTTTCGTTGCTGCTGTTACCAGTAATTGTTTGTATATACTTTTTTTATTTTCTTTTCAATTTAATTACAATTTTTTGTTTTGCAGCAGCACTGCGACTAATTGGGCAAGGTCTTCCAGAGTTGAAGTTGTTGTTGCCGCTGATCGCTCATAAAGTTTAGTGGCTCGATGTTACGTAACGCAGTTGGCACGACTTGAAGTATGCTGCTGCTGCTGCTGCTGCTGCTGCTGCTGCTGCTGCTGCTGCTGCTGCTGCTGCTGCTGCTGCTGGGAGATGACGCAGCCGAGCAGTTAACTGAAGATGTAGCCAGAGGCGGCGAGGATGAGGTGTGGGCGTGCAGCAGTTCTTAGCAGCAGTAGCTGGTTAGTGAACTTTAAAAGGTTATTGTCTAAAAAACCTTGGTTCAGGGCGCATTCGGACTAACGGGTTTACGACACATGCATAGCTGTGTATTCTGTGTGTGTGTGTGTGTGTTGTGTCAGTGTTGTGAGTTCATGGTTGGTCACCGTTGCTGTTGTTGTTCTTTTTGACCGGCCACTCCCACGCGCGTTGCCCTTTTTTAATGGTTCATTAAATCGCAACAACAAAACAAGCTACGCACTGTGGGGCTCACAGAGAAAACAGTGTTTATAAAATGTGTACAAATTTCATATTGTTTTTAAATTTACAAACATTTCTATTGCCGGTCTATTTAAAAAAAAAAAAAAACAAAAGTTTAGAAATAAAAGAATTTTAATGTTTAATACCAAATTATTTAAATTATTTCCTTTTTTAGTCGTCACTGTGCATGTGTTCTTTGTTTGACAATTATGCAGAGCTTTGAAGTTTTGTCAAGCAAAAGATTCATAAGGCCCCACAGTGCTTTTGATGTCGCTTTTGGTCAAGTGTGAATTTAACTATCGAGTGGATTCTAAAATGGTCAGCTTTGGCAGCGACAGCGATCGATCCGAGCGAGATTCAGATTTGCGAACCATCAGCTGTCCATGTATCTGCCTGTCTTATGGCATTTACTGGCTGGCCAGGGCACATACAAGGCATGGTTTGGCCCGATCTTTGTGACGCACAATTCTCAATTTGCCAAACAGAGCCGACGACCAAATAAGGTGGCGTTTAAAAACGCTCGCAAAGCGCGCGGCGCGTGCACGTGTCTGTGCGGTTGCTGGCCCGGCGGGGAGGCGGGGTGGGCGGGCCATGTATGGCGGGGGTGGAAACAAGAATAAGATTTTGATCAAGCTGCCTCAATATTTACATTCACCTTTGCCTTTGCCGCTGGATATCGAATGGAGCAGCCAAATGATTGCACAATTTGCGTTGATTGTTTGGACGTTTAGTCCACGTGGATGGGGCAGAGAGCGGAGGGCAGGGTAATTGATTAAGATCGAGGTAAGCAAATATTTGACATGGTATTCTGAAATCAGCTTGAGTTGTTGTTGCTGCCATGGATGATGTTAGTGCAGATCAAAGGAGTTTAACGACAGACATAAAGTAAAGGAATGCAAATTGTGCGGTGTTCGGCGATACCGATAGTATTGATCGATATATATCACAAAGTCTTGCGATTACTTAGTTTTAAAGAGTTTAATGGGTTTGTTATATTTGTAAATATTTTTTAATTAAGCAAGCAACAATTAATACTTAAATTAAATTTAAATTCATAATTATGTGAGTTGGCAAAAAATATTTGTAGTTTATATTTCAGAGGTTCACTCTCATTAATTTTAACTAAGAAAATATATAATCGAACAGTTGAAAATACAAATAATAAAGTTTCGCTCAATATATATGAATTTATATACACAAATTGGGCTCCCATTGTAGAAACTAAATTATTCACTTATTTCTAAACTGATTCTTTCCAGGACTAAATAAGAGCATATTTAGAAACCAAAGCGCAACACTATAGTATTAGATTTGGGGCCATCTGCGTCTTCTTTACGAGAACATAACACATTAAATTTGGTGCACAAAACTTTGTTAACCATTTTGAATAGGTGCAGGGTATAAAAATGTGCTTTTATAAGTTATACCATATTTTTTATTCAACGCTATTTTGCGATAGTCTATTCGATAGTTATTTTGTTGGCCTCCCCGTCCCAACTGCCGCGCTGGCTGCAGCTTCATCTTCGCATTTTGTTTACTTTCTCAATTGAATAAACAGCATTTAGTTCCCCTGCAACCCGCCCACCTGCCTTGAAGACTGTGCTTTTAGTCTGCGTGTTGTAAGGCCTTTTAATTGCTGGCAACGCATCTTGATTTTGATTTTGTATTCTTGTTGTTGATGTTGCTGCTCGGACCACCAATTGAGACCGCATTGCATTTGGCTTATTAACAAGTTCTTGTGCGGGTCAGTTTTGGGTTTGGACAACAGACGAGCCAGCCAAATGCATATATGTACACTAAATGTGCATTGTGCAAAGATTTAAGTTTAAACAATGCCAATGGCACCCACCCAATCGAAACAGCAACAACAATGTCATGCTACGCAAATTTGTATTGCAAATGAGAAAATAACAAAAAAGTAAATAAATTAAATAAACGTTTGTTAACAAGGTGCAAATTACTAGGCGGGTGTTGCACTAACAGCAGCTGCTGCTGCCAGGTAGCCGAAAGGTCAGCAAGTTGCAGCTCCAGTTGTCCAAAAGTGGCATTGTGATATGAGAGGAGACGAGACGAGACGAGACGAAATGAGGCGACGCCAAACTGAGTCGAGCTGAATCGAGCCGAAGGTGAGAGGTGGGGGCATCCATTTAGCTTACGACTGTTCCGTGTGGGTGAGAAATACACTTGTTACACTCAAAAAAAAAAAACAACCCCAAATCAATAAATAAAATAAAAATCGAAAAACTTTTGGATCTTAAATAACACAACTTTCTGGTAATTAACGGCGTATATTAAACTACAAATAAATAATTAATTCCGCATTTAATTTGATAACGGTATGAATTCTAATCTGCCTAAGAAATCCTATTTTCAAAGATAAGCGTCAGGATTGAACGTGACTCAACTCTCTTTTGAACTTGATTTATGGACGAAATTTGTAAAAACTTCGAAGAACACAATGGTTTTGAATTATTCTGTCGTAAAGAACAGCTATTTTCGCTGAGTGTAGCTGCAAGTGCACTCAGTAGCTGTGCACTCACTGTTACCCACCCCCCACCTCCACCTCCACCTCCACCTCCACCCGCACTCTAAACTTTACCTTACTTCTAGCTTACAATAACAATCTGCAGGCTTGGCAGCATTTGAACAACAGCTGAAGAATCTTTTTGCCTTTGACAGACGACGATGGCGATGACGACAACGATGATGACAAGGATGCGGATGACGACAAAGTGCGGTTAAAGTGCTTGCTGTTTGTTATTGCTGCTTCTGCTGCTGGTGCTGCTGCTGCTGCAACCGCTTTTAGTGCAACCGGGTGCATTGAACCGAAGAGTGGCCGCGAGTCGCCTCAAGTCTGGCACGGGTATACATATATGTATGTGCATGTGTATGTGTATGTGTATGTGTATATGTGTATATGTGTGCATGTGTGTGCGTGTGTGGAGTGCAGCCGAGTTAAATCATCTGGCGGCTGTCAGGCAGGCAAATAGTTGCCCTTAAGGTGACTAACTAGACACAGTCGCGAGGAGTGCAGCACATTTGGTGCCTGCCTGCTCACTAATGCGACCAATTAAATTGGCCACATCGAGTCCAAGCAGCTCATGACGCACTGTGGCTTCTCTCGCTGTTTCAAGACAAATACAGTGCAACATCCATGTGGCAGCAACCGCAGAGCTCTGCGTTTCTTGACCCACAACATTTTCAATAGAATGTGCGCATGCAGTCAAACACAGCTTTATCAAACGATTTTTATACCCTGAACCCATTGAAAATGGGTAAAACAGGGTATTATGGTTTTGTTGAAATGTATGTAACAGGCAGAAGGAGGCATCTCCGACCCCAT